>JAJJWW010009491.1:0-167298 GCA_023531295.1 Papaver armeniacum
GATGAGTGCCAAATATTGCATATTTATACACTTTGGATGCTTGAGACTCTTTTACACTCGAAGTTGGAGAAGGTTTTGTGGGTACACCTCTTGTAAACCCTCACGAGACTACAACTCGTCCACTAGGGACACCTAGGGGTTTAAAGGCTTAGTGCATACGCTAAATGCATTCGAGAGACCTACGACGGTGGTATAGTTAGGATTTCTTCATTTCTGTTTCACTTGAGGACAAGTAAAATTCAGGTTTGGGGGTATTTGATGAGTGCCAAATAGTGCATATTTATACACCTTTTTATTGGCATTTTACTCATCTTTTGCGCTTAGAAATCGAGATATTATCCCAGTTCTGTGTTTTCTTTGTTTTCAAGAATAAATATTTGTATTAATTAATTTTGTGTTTTTAGGTAATAAATAAAGTTCGGAGAACCGAGGAGCAAAGAGCGAGAAGAATTGGAGTCAAACATCTATGGAGCGAGATAGCCAAAGCCGCGCGCAAATCGGTTGCAACCCAACAAGGAAGACATGGGCTAGAGCTACCCACGACCGGATCCGAACCCGTTCATCCGAGCCGTTCGAGATCGCGTCTAGCTACATCCTACGGTCGCGCTCCATCGTTCACATCATGTTTTGATACTCCAGCTCCCGACAAATCGCCTCGGTTCCCCTCGACCGTTCGGATCTTCTCCAGCCTAGATCCTACGCTCGTGATGCCTTCCCATCGACACTTCGCCGTGCCCGCCTTACACCCTATCGACCTAACCCTATACCCATCGAGCAACTCTATCATTTCTCTTCTCCATCTTCTCTTTCTTCTCCTCTGCTCTTCTCCATCTCCTCTCCCGACCAAGCTCGAGCGAGCCATGCCGGAGCCTCACCACCACCAACTCCTTTATCTCTTGTCGCCATCACCACCAACCGCACAACCACAACGAGCCCCTAGTTCTAGTTGTATCTCGCAGAGCCTCTCTCATAACCCTAGAGGCTATGTGAGAGATAAATGGAACTAGGGTTTCACCTAATCAAAGCAAGAGGAGTTCGAGCACGTAATTGACGAGGAGAGATCAACGATTCGAGAGTATGGGTGCGATTGTTTTGATTTATTTTATCTTTAATTTCGTTTTGAAAATTAGGGTTTTAGGGTTTGTTGTGCATGTATAAATAGCGTGATGGATGGGTGTTGATAGAAAGCATGCTCGGACTAGCCGGTGCTTCAATTAGGGTTAATTTGTAGTTTGTTTATTTTCTTGATGCTTTAATTTAAATTACTAGGGTTTGAGATGAAACCCTAGCTTATCATTGTGTGTTTCTTCATGAAGCTGTTCTTGAATGCTTAACTATTTTCTAGATAGAATTAATCTCGAGTGTGATAACACTTTGCTCTCACAGATGCATGCCAATGCCATGGATGCATTGTAGTTTGATTCCTCTACGTGTTGTTTATGCTCCAACCCAAGTTTAATGAATTTATTATGATCCTCAGATTATTTGTACTCTAATCAGGACGGGTAATACTTTGGAAATATACTTTAGTTGTGATTAACCCGTCAAGCGGAGATACACTTTAGGTTTAAGGCGAGACTTGACACCTCGCCTTTATCTAGCATAAGAACAAGAGTAATATCATGAGATGAAGACACAGTGTAGGTTAGTGGTGGATTTGCAGCCCTAGTATCACCTTTCTATCACTGTCTTTACCTTAGTTTAGGTTCATTTCACATTATCCAGCCGTATCGGCAACAAAACCATTGTGTTACATTACCATCACTCGAATTCAGCTTTAGTAAGCCCTTTGATCAACATCAGAGCACCACAAGTCCTTGTGGGATCGACCCGTACTTGCCGCGTCTCCGATAGACGCCGTGCACTTGCGGTATCACTCGTAGGTCATAAATTTATACACATTCCGAGGCCTACCAAGTTTTTGGCGCCGCTGCCGGGGACTTGGCGTGTGCTGAGTCAATCCATTGCTTGCTTTTACTGAGTTCACTCACCCTGTACATATTCTCTCCGCATTATTTCTTTTAGCCCTGCATTGTAGTGTATATTGTAGTCTGTAACTTAGTATCCTTGCATTTTGTGTTCTCCTCGCACTGTAACTTAGTTTAACTCACTGAGTGCAACTCAGCTTGAAATTTTGCTTTTTCGCATCTTCTATTACATTTTGTTTTAACACTTGCATCATTACCTCGTCTTAGAATAACTTAGTTGTAGTTAGCTCCATCTCGCATACTCATATATCACCCTGTAAAAAAAAACAGTCCATCATCTCTGCATATCACATTGTGCAAACTTTGGAACTTTGCAGTGTTATACTTTCTTGCTTCTTCACTTGTATCATTTCTAGCAACTGATTGCTTTGCTGAGAAGACAGGTACAGGTGTTTGTTGTGCTTTTGGTGCGAAAGTGAGTGGTATAACACTGGAGAGAAAGCACAGTTAACACTGGAGAGAAAGCACAGTTGACACTGGAGAGAAAACTGGCGCATAAGGTGCAACTGAGCAAGCCCTGCGACTCGTAAGGTACCTGAGCTCGTTGCTGCCTGCAGCACTGTATGTCTTCGCTGTCGAGCAACCAAAGAAAGGGAAGGCAAGGAGCACGAGAACTTGAGGTTAGTCGTAATTGAACCTTGTATTAACATGTGAATAAGGTAAGCTTACCAAATGCAGTACTTTGTGAGTTTGTGTAGCATTGAATGTTTGAATGTTGATGATAACAGACCTTGTAAGGCTGCCATCACCTGAGCATAACTCTTTATCAGCCCCTGTAGCTGTATTTTTAAACTTTGTATTGCCCTGTGATGCCTGCTGAGCTAGTGTTGTCTTTGAGCTGAGTTTTAACATGATGAGCATATGTATGAATTGCCTCACTACTTTGCACACTGACATTGAGCATGGTCGAGCATCTTTGTTGTGAGCCATTACTCCCGAATGTATGCCAAACTTGTTATTTGACCAACATATGTTGAATGGTAGACCTTGTTCACATGATAATCTTTAGTCTGTGCATATAGTTCTCGGCATTTTGTGTTACGTGTGTGATTCACTGGATTCCATCAGACCGCCCTAGCTTAACTCCGGCCCCTGAAGGCTTTGTGAGTTTAAAAGCCCCATATTGGTATGCTGACCACTCTTGCATACGATATGCACATACATGACTTTTGTGATGCATGTTGTGAATTTAGGTTTAGTGGGGACTTGTCACTAATCTATGAGACATTGACATTTGGCTAAATACCTCACGAATATGTGCATGATACACCATCTTTGCATGACAAAGCTGGTTAGGTTTGGGCAACCTTGTTTGAGCCACCATGAATGCTAGTTGGTAGCTGAAGTGACATCAAGCTGTGGTGAGTTGATACCACACACCCTCTACTCAAATGCATGGCAGTCTGCTCTAAACCTTGTGTGAGTTTGCCACCCTGTGGATTTTATTTGTTATTTGTGCGCCAAGGTCTCACTTCTTTGTGCCTGAGATGTGAATGCACTTAGACCCTGTGTTGTGCAAACTAGCCAAGCTGTGCTTGAACTACCAACAAGCTTAACCCTCACACAACCTCGTCGTTGAGCTACGCAATCTCTGCACTCAAATTAGCTGAACCCCACACAGCTGGGGTGTAAGCCTGACCAAACTATGCAGCTGCAACAATTTGGTTTTACACAACCACTAGGCATACCACAATCTGAGCTCTACAAACACACTAAACCCACATAGGCTTGTTTCCATTGGGCTTTGCACTTTAAACCTCCGACCCACATAAGTTGTGCACTTGGGTCAGCTTACACATGAAGCCCAACCACTAGGCTAGCTGAACTCGAGGCTGCTAATTGCCAAACCAAATCGTCAACTGGGATGTGCAACAACATTCAGCCCACATCAGCTGAGTCTGTTGAGTCTGTCTGCACATCTACGAGCCCACATCATCACGAGCTGAAATACACCTATTCAGGTGGGCTTAAGCAAATTCAAAAAGAAACCTTTTGGGCTTACACTTAGAATAAAAGTGTCAATTTCTTTTGTGGGTTGTATCTCTCGGAGGCTTTATGCAAAACTCGTTACGTGCATGAGCTATATGCACAAATACGAAGCCCATGGAAATCCCAAACCAAATCCCAAACAAACCAAATTCCCACACAAACCAAATCCCAAACAAACCAAATTCCCCATAAGCCAAAGCCCATTTTCATGTTGATGTTTTAAACGTACATTATCTTTTGAGTTGATCCTCGACTCTTTGGTATTAGTGTATGGTAAATTTTGTAGGACTCAATTAAATTTTTCTTTTCGTGAATCGGTTGAGTCTTCTTGTGCTTATATTTTGTGCTATTAGATATGATCTCCAGCGAGAATGTTGGATTCCTAGCCTTGACGAATGAAGCTCAACCTTTCTCCGCCAATCAGGTAATCTCTTCCCTTTTCTCTTACTTGACATAGTTCTCTTGTATTAATTTGTTTAAATTTTCTATCATTGACATTATTGAGGACAATGTTTGATTTAGGTTTGGGGGTGCATTTGCATTTAGAGTTTTTAGTCTTTTATTTTATCTTTTAATTTTACCAAAAAAAAAAAAAAAAAAAAAAAAAAAATTAAAATTAAAACTTTTTGTAAAAACCTCCAACTTTTAGAGATTTTAAAGTCACTAGCATGCTTCTATTTATGTTTACATAGAATTTGGCCAAAATAACAAAAAGTTAGAAGTCTTAGGAGAACACAATCGGGTTTCTTAGTTGATTAGAGCGTTAAAGTTGGATTTAACCATACGGAGGGCAAATTAGGTGCTGTTTAGATATTCGGTGGTAGAATTGTGATCACCCATAGTGGAGACTCCATTTTTACATCAAGTGAGGCACCAACCTTTAATTTTTGCAACTTTCTAGAAAAGGCTTTGTTAGAGTGTGTCTTGGTACGTCAATTCAGGAGTAGGAATGGTGGGCTGCAACTTCGCACCAATTTGAGCGCTACTTTTGATCTCTCTTGAGTGCTAGTTTTGTCAATCATGAGGTGGCGTCTAAAGATGAAAACTTCTTCTAAATGCCGATTTGTAGTTAGCATCACTCTCTCTCTCAATCCACAGAACCCATAGAAACACATCATCGTCGATAAACGGAGCATCATCGAGAATATTGAAAGAAAAATTGATATAGTCAAGGTTTATGTGCAACAAAAGAAAAGGAAATAGGATGAGAATTATAAAATTTATAAAATAAGACAATTCAAGTTGTGGAAAAATTGAGTGATAAAGTCCTTTGTCCATGGAGTTAGTTGTTTCATTATTTGTATTTTTATTTTCCTTATTGTAAACTAAAAAAAAAAAATCAAAAAAAAAAATCATCAAAAATCAAAAATCAAAATCAAAAATATTGTAGTTTATTTTTGCTACCACCATAATGAAAAATTTAAAGAAAAATCCAAACAACAAAGGAATTTAGGTAGAAAAGTTAAAATTGTCAGAATTTGTGAAGTTTTAGAAGTTCGTCATCGAACATTTGAAGGCCGAAGATTGAAGGCGTTTCTATGGTTCTTATGAAGTGATATTAGTGCCGATCGGGTGAAAGTGGTGAGTACTCCACCCCTTGCTAATAGTTTGATTTCGCCTCTTAGAGATCATCAGAAAGATTCTTTTTGTCCCCACCTGTAGGTCTCAGTTTTTATTTGAGAGGTTATCCTTCTTACTACCTGACGTGTCTGGGATTTCTCTCTTTATTACTTTGCACACATGAGAGACTAAAAAAGCGATCTTTTTGGTGCAATTATCATAAAATCCTAATGGTGAGGCGGTTGAGACTTATGATCACAATCGGATCCAGATTTCTTATGGTATGGTTACTTCTCGCTCATGCCCAAGGATGAGAAGGCGTTCTTTGGTGGTTCTAACCACCATTGCGAGCATGTTGAAACTCTATGTCCTCATAGCTCCTTGGATGCTTGAGACTCTTTTACATACGAAGTTGGAGAAGGTTTTGTGGGTACACCTCTTGTAAACCCTCACTGAGACTACAACTCGTCCCACTAGGGACACCTAGGGGTTTTAAAGGCTTAGTGCATACGCTAAATGCATTCGAGAGGCTACGGCAGGTGGTATAGTTAGGATTTCTTCATTGTTTCACTTGAGGACAAGTAAAATTCAGGTTTGGGGGTATTTGATGAGTGCCAAATAGTGTATATTTATACACCTTTTTCTTGGCATTTTACTCATCTTTTGCGCTTAGAAATGTGGATATTATCCCGATTCTGCTGTTTTCTTTGTTTGAAATAAATATTTGTATTAATTAATTTTGTGTTTTTGCATTAATAAATAAAGTTCGGAGGCGGGAGCCAAGCAGAAGAATTGAGTCAAACATCTATGGAGCAGATAGCCAAAGCCCGCGCGTAAATCAGATTGCAACTTGACAAGGAAGACATGGGCTGAGGAAGCTACCCCGGCCCGGATCCGAACTTGGGTTCATCTCGTTGAATTCGAGATCGCGTCTGCTACATCCTGGTCGCTCCATCGTTCACATCATGTTTTGATACTCCCGCTCCACAGCAAATCGCCTCGGTTTCCCTCGACCGTTTGGATCTTCTCCGGCTAAGATCCTACGCTCGTGATGCCTTCCCATGCCCGACCTTGATGTGCCCGCCTTACACCCTATCGACCTTTCTGCACCCATCGAGCAACTCTATCATTTCTCTTCTCCATCTTCTCTTTCTTCTCCCTCTGCTCTCTCATCTCCTCTCCAGACCAAACTCTGACGAGATCCATGCCGAGCCTCCCACCCTGACTCCTTTATCTCTTCGCCATGTCACCACCAACACAACCCGATGACCCCTAGTTCTAGTTGTCTCTCATGATCCTCTCTCATAACCCTAGAGGCTATGTGAGATAAATGGGACTAGGGGTTTCACTAATCCAAAGCAAGAGGTTAGAGCACGAGGTCAGCGGGAGAGATCAGCGATTGATATGGAGTGCGATTGTTTTGATTTATTTTATCTTTAATTTTGTTTGAAAATTAGGGTTTTAGGGTTTCTTTGTGCATGTATAAATAACGATGATGGTGTTGATAGAAAGTGCCTGGACTAGCCATTGCTTCATTAGGGTTAATTTGTAGTTTGTTTATTTTCTTGATGCTTTAATTTAAATTACTAGGGTTTGAGATGAACCTAGCTTATCGCCTGTGTGTTTCTTCATGAGCTGATTCTTGAATGTAACGATTTTCTAGATAGAATTAATCTCGAGTGATAACACTTTGCTCTCTGGTGCATGCCAATGCCATGGATGCTTTGTAGTTTGATTCCCTAGCTAATGTTTTGTGCTCCAAACTAAGTTTAATGAATTTATTATGATCCTCCAGTTATTTGTACTCTAATCGAGACGAGGTAATACTTTGTGTTGATGGTGGATTTTCGTTTTAAGGTTAAATTTGTAAATAACCAGGAAAGATCATCTGCAACTGACATCTTGTAAAAGATAAAGCCATTTATAAGTGTGGATACTCTCACTTAATTCACCAAGAATGGAGCATGTGACAATCCCGTTGCATGAATACATGAAATTCCTCCCAGGTTGGAGCATGTACAATCCCTTCCTATGAATTTCATATCAGCCTTGTATTTCATACTCATTATCGATGTGGCATGACGGCAGGTGTTACTCTTCTGAGGTAACACGAACCTCAACTCACTATAATGAAACCATGTCTGTGAAAATACGCGTCGTGTGATTCTGGTGTATTGCCACTGGCAGGAGCCCTCTCGGTGTGTTATACTAGCCCGATTGGCCCCTCTAGGGTGTGTTATACTAGCCCGATTGAGCATCGACAGCGACCATGCTCCAGTCCGAGATATGATACGATCGCGATCGTCCAAGCTCCCTAGCGCAGTTGGCGACCCGGATCAATTCCATCACCCCCAAGCAGGTATGGAATACACGGCCGACCCCATGGTCGACCATTGGCCTTTTTGCTTGCCAAGAAACCGTCCATACCAAGCATTATGGGCGGAAAACCTAAATTAGGGTTTGCGGCGCCATGTCTTGTAGCAGTCTCAACCATCCGTCTTAGGTATAGATGGAGGTTTTGATACGAACTCAAAGGGCGGAGCATGTCGACACAATCACCATGTGACGCCTCATGACCAATCGGTCAAAACCAACCATGGTTGGTTACAACACGATTCGTCACTTCGAAATAGCATGGTCATGCGGCTTTGAAAGCCAAAATTGGGTTCAAGCCATCACGCTGGCGTCCATCTTCTAAGAGACGAATGGAGGGTCCAGACAGATTACAGTCCTGGTCATACCCGGCATTTAATTAGAAGTAGGCCCATCTACCTCTTCATGCGGTCGGCCAGGCATATCACGCACAGCCAATCCAAAACGCCAGCTCAAACATGCGTGGATACACTTCCCAAATTGCAATCGATCTCGACCACTCAACTTCACCGGACAGGTGGGTGGCTTAGATCCAACGTTTTCATGGGGCAGGTGAGACATGGGCGTGAACATCAGCCTACCATCTTCACGCCAAACCAACCGGCTAAGACCGACTAAGCTAGGTCGTCTTGGAAAACGCGCTAGGAAAAAGAGTATGGCGCGAAGCTCTTCTTGGTATCAAACTCTTATCGCAAAATCGATCTCACCACTCCTTTGCTAGCACAAATTAGGTGGCCTGTGATCACGCAGTGAGGGAGACGGAATACGGCACTACACCTCATCATGCCGGTCTACACGCATGTATGGTCGGTCCTCTCCAAAATCCTTCCCATACTTGGTTTCGACCAAGGTGAAAGAGTGATGCTTACGCACCTCTTCAAAAGCCTAATATTCATTAACGGTCGGGATAGGTGTCTCAAAGCTCATCTCATCCGTCCAACTTCACCATCTTGGTTATACAACCCTGGTCGAGTCGATTGGTCGATGCAGGGCGTCATTACCCACGCCTTACCACCACAATGCAAGACTGTGATAAATACACGATACTTTACAAAAGTATCAACTTCTCAATAACGCATTTATTCAATCCAAAGATTACATGCTACCTTCGTGGATCCACGATCCACATTCAGGACATCAATCATGTCACAACCTGGGGGATACATCTTGGGTATTGGTGGCGGTTTACAGGCGTGCGGCGTGCAACGCGCCATCACAAGAACGTGTTAGGAAGTCATGGGGGTTAGAGATGGGACGGGAGAGTGGGCAAGGCTGGTCGTGTGTCACCGACACACAACTCCACTACTCCATCATTCCACTACCTCCACTTCCCACGAGAAACGTGAATGAGGCTCAATGACTTGTATAAATAGGTTCTAGCCACCTATTTCCAAACAAGGAATAACGGAGAACAACACGTTCGGGGACGATGAAACCAAGTGTTAATACAAAAAACCGTATTCAAACACTTCGAGCCCGCTTGCATCAATAGTAAAGCCGCTCATCTTTACATTACAAGTCATAAGCAAACTGACACCTTCACAATCTCAGCGCCTTCTGCTTCCCTCTAAGATCAAACCGTCTCCTTTACTTTGTGCAATGAAACAAATCTGGATGACCATTTCTTGGTTTTAGGCCGGACTTGCCGCAGATTGATCTCTCGAATCTACAAGCACTCACCTTGAGTGCATTTTGTTGAAAGGTTTGGAATTCATTCCTCATCCACACCCCAAATTATAAGTCAGGAGTAGTTTTCACCCATCAACAATTGGCGACCACGGTGGGAGGTTTATCTATCGGTTACAAAAAATCAATCTCTCAATTCTTCGGTTTCGTGTCCACGATGTATCTTCACCGAGTCATGGAGTGGTTCAGATATCATAGGAAGCATCATTTGGAATGTTGGAGGATGTCTTGGCGAATCAGCCAGGTATCACCCCCCGGAAAGCGAGGAGAGAGCGAGACATTTCGCCTTTTGAATGACACTTAGCGGCACAATTACGAGGAAGAATTGCATCCGCTCCGCAGAAACAGTGAATCCTGCCGGGGATCACACCTTTACCCGGTGGAGAAAAGGGAGCACGTAATCGGGCAGAATGGAAAGAGATGGACAACATGGTCCAGACGAAGGAAGAGACTTGTCCCAGGAGTACTACAACGTCTGCCCAGAGATAAAGAAAGGAGCCTAAACCCTACAGGGGCCCTACTGATTGCATATCTCAAAACTCTTGCTGAAGCCGGAGACTGTCAATCCACATAGAGCTTTTCAACTGCATTTGGAGAAATGCTGCCGAAGGAAAAATCAATCGGGAAATGCAGATACGGAGAGGATAGAGACGTTAAATTCGGTCACTCGGCGGTGCATTGCGACATCTTCCACATCCCTGCCTAGACCAGCGATCCTGAGATGTGACGACACTCGCAATTTCATCCTCCTCCGTCAAAGCCACGGAGAGACATCTGTCCCGCTACTGTGAAAAGCTAGACTTCCAGGTACTTACATTTCCCCTTCCCAATGAAGAATGTTCTTTGGCAGGCGTAGGTGCGAAATGGGAGGTGGAGCTACCCCGTATGGCGTCAGCCCTCTTGATCAAGTAATGGACAGAAATTTTGTCATTACCACGGTTCCTTCATCACCCCACCCCGGTGAATGCAATGACTTTGAAGCGCATTGTTGGGGAGAAGCTTGGTTGGAGAGATGGCTTGCGGAGGATTTTCTTAGAGAGACTTCTAGGTTTGATATAAGTGAGACTTGAAAGGCAATCCGCGGAAGGACTTCATCATGTAGTTTGAACTCTGAATCTCGGAAAACCCTTGAGAACCAGGAGCATTGAAGGTTTGTCTGCGCAAACACGTCCGAGATGGCACCTCAATCTTGACCACCTCTTGACTGTTCCACCGGTGTGGCGCTCATCCCTGGATAGAAACTAAAGCTTCTTGGTGCGGTTGGCCAATGCAAAGGGCGACTTTTGAGCTTCGTAGGTGGCAGCAAATATGTCAAGTGTTTCTCCATATACGTGCACAACTCTTTAGGCTGAATAGGCACGAATCCATGTAGCGCATGTCTTGGATAAGGAGTAGTAAAGGAGGATCGAACAAAGCCCCCGGGCTGCATCCCGTGGTCACCAACACCAAAACCTTATCGATTACGGGAGGCCTTTCGGGAAGGAGTCACCTGATGGACATATGGGACCGGAGCATGTTAGGGACGGATTTCAAGGGGAGTAGCCCCAACTCTGTTGGTCATTTGTCTTTCTCTGCAGGTGCTAATTTCCATCCTGGCCCGTCAACAAGATCATTTAAGGAAGCGCCTTGTTGCAGAGCTTTCATCATCTACTTATTAAGTAGTCCCAGGAAAAAGGCGGTTTTCTCCGAGACTTCTCGCATGAAGAGTCGGTCACCGTGGGACTTCTCGCATGGATCGGTGTTACCGGGCTCCGAAGGTCCGTACCGCAGACTTCTACCGGCATGGTCGATGCCGTCGGACTTCTCGGGCATGAAGACCGGTACACCAACCTTCTCGTTTTGAATACGTGACCTTGTGAAGCATTATTTTTTGAAATTCACGATTTGAAGCAGGATACGTTTAAGAATTTACCTTTGGAGAAATAAAGTAGGAAGAGATTTAAATACACATATTGGAGGAATTGAAAGGGATTACCAGGACCCGGCATCTTGCCTCTTGAGCCTCTCTCTACTTTGAGTGCAACTCTAAATGCAGGTCCGTTTGGGTGGAAGTAGCTTCCAGTAAGAAATGCTTCGTCAAGGCGTAGGAGAAGATAGTTACTACGAGGATGTTATCCTGACACTCTCGAGAATCACTGAAAAAACCATGATTCCTCCTCCAAAATTCCTTGTACTTATCGGTCCCTGGTTTTCTCCCAATAGGACGAAGGGAAGGCTCACCCGCTCTAAGAACATGTCAGCATTAAGACTATTCAGGAGAAATTCCTTTGAAACTACCGGTGGACGGATGAACGGAACACCCTGATCAAATCCCATTTGACGAGCAGCCCTGTCAATATTGTACGGAGTCACAACAAATTCTTCGTTAAATAGAGACGGGACATATCCTGGAATGCAATGCATGCAGTAAATAATTTCCCCGCATCTCATGGTCTTGACATCGATACGCAACACTAACGCCGGGATCGTCGAGCAAAGGTCTTTGGTCGAACGATGGAAGAGTGAATCGGCCCCCATGGACGAAAATCTACGGAAGAAATGTTGTCAAACACCTCCACAAGTTTCGCACCGGCTTTAGGGCGCTTCTTATTCCATCGGAGTATTCTCGAGCCGCCGTACAAGTTAACGAGTGAAGGTGCGGGAGTAGGAGCATAACTTCGAAGTGTTCCCATAAAAGCGCTTGAAGAAAAGCGAAGTGAACATGCGACTCCACCTTCTTGTACCGTTAAGCTTGGCCATGTCCATTGCTAAAAGCGTCCAAGCGGGAAATACGATGATCAAGGAACAATGAGCCGGAGGAAGGAACTCGCACTCGCCGACCTTATAGCAATCTTAACAAACTCACCTCTTATGACATTCTTCCACAGACCATCATCAAATATATCCCTGGATAGCCATAAAGGCAGAGCATAATCCTGGCGAAGCTCATTTTCCAACTCTTGATTGACTAAGATGTGGGAGACCACTCCGACACCACCAAGTATAAAAACATCTACGCATCTTTTTCTCCTCCTTGTCCGGACTCTCGAATCCCTCACTTTTGAAGTATAGCATCATAGTTACTTTGTTCCCGCATCGAGCTCGTAAGCAAGACTTGAAGCAACAAGAGCGGGTTCATTATTCATTTCTACTCTCCAGGGGTATGGTCATTTCTCCCAGTCTAGCTATGGCATGTGTGGTGAAATGCGCAGAAAATGAAGGTAATCAAACCGCCATGTCTGCTGCCAATTTCCAAAAAGTCGCCCGAGATGCTACGACACGTGAGAATTTGCGCTTTGGTCAAATTCTCCTTAATGCCTTATTACTCAACACTCGTCTCATCCATCCTTCACTGAAAGCCCGGTGGGTATGGCAAATCTTGAAGTCAATAGGAGAAGAGGCGGATACTCATTTTCTGGAGACAAAACCTCATCACAAGTCTTGAAAAGAAGAGAATGGGTCGACATCCATGTTTTACGAATCGGAAAGCAAGACTATCTTATGAGAAGGATGTCTCCTAATGTTTGGAAAAGAAGCGGAGTGAACAGCTTCATCGTGATGTTCGGCATATCTTTGAAGTTGTCGACACTTCTGACCTTGACATTATCTCCAGAAGACATGTCGACAGAAGTTCTTTTTCTTTCTACCAATGAAATAAAACAGAGTTGAAACTCATATGAGCACTTTGTGAGAAATGTAGTCACACAACCAAGACACAATTCAGCGAGCATATTGGCAAGTTCAACATCATTCAAATACGATGCAGTACAAATTTCAAGTTGATGCAAATTTCAGAATCAAGCATGTGTGAATAAGACCCACATTAAAGCATACACGGCGGGCCACATTCATCGCATGCATCATAGCAACGATTTTCTTTATTCTTGGGAATCGTGTCTACAGGTTCAAGCCAAATGGTGGAAAATCTAAGCATGCACGTGTCTTACAAAAGGTGTTTACCTAACAAACTGAGGTTTTTACCTTTTAAAAAAAAAAAAAAAAAAAAAAAAAAAAAAAAAGACTGGAACTTACCTTGGGCAGACCAACTCCAAAGAAAGGTTGGCAACAATTCAGCAACATCAACGTTCGACAGCGGCAAGGTTGCGGACGAGAGCAACAAAAAAAAAAAATCGTGAAGAAAAGAAAGGGAGTCTTGGTCTCTTTTATAGACAAAAATTAGAAGAATCCCACTAGAAAAGGATTCCTCTCTTATTTGGTTTCCTCTTTTGATTCAAATACCCAAAGAAAGAAAGGCCCCACAAGAGGATTCCATACAAGCGCAGCGTGGAGAATTAGCGGTCGGCCAACACTCTTCGGGTAAACTCCTTTTATCCTGTCTTTCTCACGTATGTATGTCACCATCTCATGCCTACCACACAATAGTGTAACCATTATGTGCTAGGCGGGGGACTTAATGTTGATGGTGGATTTTCGTTTAAGGTTAAATTTGTAAATAACTTAGGAAAGCTCATACGCAGCGACATCTTGTAAAAGATAAAGCCATTTATAAGTGACAGGATACTCTCACTTAATTCACCAAGAATGGAGCATGTAGCAACAATCCCATTGGAATACATGAAATTCCTCCGGTTGGGCATGTAGCAACAATCCCTTCCATGAATTTCATATCGCCTTGTATTTTCGACTCATTATCGATTGTGGCATGACGACCGAGTGTTACTCTTACAGCAGTAACACGAACCTCCAAACACTATAATGAAACCATGTACGAAATACCCGTACGGCTGATTCTCGGTGTGTTATACTAGCCCGAGCCCCTCTCGGTGTGTTATACTAGCCCGGTGAGGCCCTCTCGGTGTGTTATACTAGCCCCGATTGATCATGCACTGACCATATCGGTCCAGATATGATCTGATCGCAATCATCCAACTCCCACAAGCATGATTGGACGACCCGCATCAATTCCATCACCCCAACAAGTATGGAATACACACGGCCCGACCCATGGTCGACCATTGGCACTTTGCTTGCCAAGAAACCGTCATACCAAGCATTATGGGCGGAAAACCCTAAATTAGGGTTTGCGGATATTACATGTGCCGCAAAGCGCCTCTCAACCATCCATCTTCGCGAGTATAGATGGAGGTTTTGATCTGCAGAACTCAAAGGGCCGGGAGCATGTCGACACAATCACCATGTGACCGCCTACACACTTGGACCAATCGGTCAAAACCAACCATGGTTGGTTACAACACATTCGTCCTTTGAAATAGCATGGTCTTTTGGCTTGAAAGCCAAAATTAGGGGTTCAAGCCATCACGCTGCGTCCGTCTTCTCCGGCACGAATGGAGGGTCCTGATTAGATTAGCGAGGTCGGTCATACCCGGCATGACCACCGTGGGCCCATCTACCTCTTCATGCGGTCGGCCAAGGCATATCACGCCGCCAATCCAAAACTGCCCGCTCAAACATGCGTGGGATACACTTCCCAAATTGCAAATCGATCTCGACCACTCAACTTCACCAGGACGAATTGGGTGGCTTAGGATCACGTTTTCATGGGACGGTGAGACATGGGCGTGAACATCGCCTACCATCTTCAGTGAAACCAACCGGCCAAGACACGACCAAGCTAGGTCGTCTTGGAAACGCGGAGAAAAGAGTATGGCGCGCGGCTTCTTGCGGTATCAAACTCTTATCGCAAAATCGATCTAAACCACTCCTCTTGCCATAGGTCAAATTGGGTGGCCCCAGATCGCGCTTTCGTGAGGGAACGGAATACAGCACCTACACCATCATGTCCGTCTACACGCATGTATGGACGGTCTCTCAAAATCCTTCCCATACTTGTTGACCAAGTGAAGAGTGATGCTTGCGCACCTCTTCAAAAGCCTAATATTCATTAACGGTCGCGGATGAGTGTCTCAAAGCTCATCTCATCCGTCCAACTTCACCATCTTGGTTATACAACCACAGTCGAGGAGTCAATTGGTCGGCAAGGCGTCATTACCCATCGCCTTACCATTACTACAATACGACTACTGCATAAAATACACACGATACTTTACAAGTATCAACTTCCAATAACGCGGCTTATTCAATCGACATTACATGCTACCTTCGTGGATCCACGATCCACATTTCAGACATCAATCATGTCACAACCGGGGATACATACTGAGGTATTGGTCTGGCGGTTTGCGTGCGGCGTGCGCTCATCACAGAACGTGTTAGAAGTCATGGGCGGTTAGAGATGAGCAGGAGAAGTGGGCAAGACCGGTCGTGTATCACCGACACAACTCCCACTACTCCATCATTCCACTACCTCCACTTCCCACGGAAACGTGAATGAGGCTCAATGACTTGTATAAATAGGTTCTCCGCCTATTTCAAACAAGGAATAACGGAGAACAACACAAGTTAGAACTGACAGAAACCAAGTGTTAATACAAACCGTATTCAAACACTTTCGAGCCCGCTTGCATCAAGTATGCTTGCTCATCTTTCTGTTACAAGTCATAAGCAAGCCAACACCTTCACAATCTCAACACCTTCTTCGCTTCCCTCCCTAAGATCAACCCCATCTCCTTCACTTTGTAGACCGAAACAAGTTCCAGAACGACCATTTTCTGGTTTAGGCCGGACTTGCATGCAATGATCTCTCGAATCTACAAAGCACTCACCGCGCATGCATTTGTTGAAGGTTTAGATTCATTCCTCATCCACACCCCCAATTACCAAATTCTCAGAGTAGTTTTCACCATCAACACTTTGGAAATATACTTTAGTTGTGATTAACATGTCTGCTTGAGAAACACTTTAGGTTTGCTGAGACTTGACACCTCGCCTTTATCTAGCATAGCTAACAAGAGTAATATCATGAGACAAGACACAAAGGTAGGTTAGTGGTGGATTTTGCCTAGTATCACCTTTCTATCCTTCGTCTTTACTTAGTTTAGGTTCATTTCACATTATCCGACGTATCTAACAAAACCATTGTGTTACATTACTCGTCAATTGAATTCGGTTAGTAAGCCCTTTGATCAACATAAGAGCACCACAAGTCCTTGTGGGATCGACCGTATTTGCCGCGTCTCCGATGGACGCCGTGCACTTGCGGTATCACTCGTAGGTCATGTTTATACATTCCGAGGCCTACCAAGAACTCCAAACATTAGACAAATTCGTGGGCGTTTACGGTTGGGAAACTAAGCTCATACAATTGGAAAAGCTGGTTTTGATTTTTACATGTAATTTTATCTACGGTTTGAAAAATTTTCAAAACATTTAAACTAGTTGGGTTGACAATTTAACTTCTGGTTTACAAATAGAATTTTCAAAACGAGATCGGGAGTTCATATTTTCCAAACCGTAGCATTGATTTACTGTTGAGAAATGTTAATTTCCCCACGTATGTGTGTTTTGAAAATAATTTTGAATTCTTAATACCATCAAATCTAACCTATTTATGCAATCAATACCAACAAAAAAGGGTTGATTATTCAATTCTCACGTGATTGAAGTCATTATGATGGAAAAATACGGGTTTTTAAATTAATTTCGAAATTCATAATCCGATCACATCTAACCCTAATTCATCATCACGATGGGAGAAGAAGAAGAAAAAACAAAGAAGAGGATGAATTTTGATTGGGTTTTTATTTAGATTTAGATTAATCACTTAGGTATTTTTTGAATTTTTATTATAAATTAGGCCACCTTCATCTCATTTAAGACATTTAATCTTTAGGAGCTCTCAAAACCATTAGGTTGAGCTCCTATATTAGTAGTTTAACCCATTGGCCTAAGTGAGGATTGACAAAAAAATATATTATTTTACGATATTATTAATTTATTATTGCGGATTAATTTATCAAAATTCCCATTGTAGTAACCCGTAAAGCTA
Source organism: Papaver armeniacum (assembly GCA_023531295.1). NCBI lineage: Eukaryota > Viridiplantae > Streptophyta > Magnoliopsida > Ranunculales > Papaveraceae > Papaver > Papaver armeniacum. Next base: position 17,443 of record JAJJWW010009491.1, read on the forward strand.
TCAATGGCATTTAACAAACAGGTCTTAGCATGTGTACTTGACCAATTCAATAGCAGCCTCTCGGTCACTTTTGGGTCAACCCCTCTTTGACAAAACGAAAACGCAAGTTCAAAAGGGTTAATACTGGAGTCACTCCTAAAAGTCGATCAAAATCACGGTTTCTTTGATTTCACCAAAATTGCTAAACCGGGAATAGTCTTTACCAAAGTATCATAAGTTACGGTCATTCTCTGTGAACCGTATTTTGGACTGGCCAAACATCGCATAGACATAGAAAATGGGCCGTCGGCCGGATTTCTCGAGGAATACCATTTATTGGGGCCAATTTGTGCCAGTGCAGTTTTGGCTAATCCAAAGGCGGTTCACAAAGAATTATCAGCTCTTTCAGTTCCAACTAATCCTGACAACCTTCCCGGACATTATTATTTTGATTCCCAAATGTTAGGTGTGGCAGCCTGACTTCCAATATTGTTCAAAAATAGGGTGGCTGCCAGCGCCGGGATGCCAGGATACTTTACACGTGGCATCTTCATTTTAATGGTCTTAAACTTTCGAAATGAACTAGAAAGTAACCCGTGCTGCATGGTAAGGGAGTGTGTATAGTACCATTTGATTTGAAATTTCATTCGACTTCTCAGCCGTATGGGTACACTTGGGAAACTCTGTAAACTGGGTGGTAGTGTACACTGCTGTTAATGACTGAGAATGGTTCAATCCAAAACTCCAGTAAAACAAAAATATTAGAAGGATGAAGAAAAAATAATTAAGTTATGGGAACTATAATATACCATTCAATTCTTTTTTCATTTTGTGGAAAAATGGGAGAAACCACTAAACATTACACATTAACCTTAAACATTGCTAATGCTATTACTTACTCCCTCCGTCTCTAAAAGATAGACAAGTTTTGTTTTCACAAAAATTAAGAAAACGATCATTATAAGCTTTTTCATTTTTTCCTAATGTTATCATTGGTCCCCACTCATTTATTATAAGAGAGATGGGAGAGAGAAGTAGTCCCCCTTTAATATTAAGAGAGAAAAGGGGAGAGAGAAGTGGCCTCTGTAAGAATCTTTAGTAAAATCATAACATTTGACTTTCCATATATGGAAACAAGTCTATTTTTTGACATACCCAAATAAACTTGCCTATCTTTTAGAGACGGAGGGAGTATAAATAACACTCCTTGTATAGTACGACATTAGCCTTCACTAATTTCTTTCCACGTTCATCCATGTGTTCAAGACCTTAAAATTTTAGAATAGATCCGCTTGAATGTGTTAAGAACCCTATAAAAGTCTGAATCCTATCTGCAATATCAATTTAGGAGGCGTAAATTAATTTCTCACAAACCATTGAATGGGTAGTAGGAAGTAAATGTAAAGAGTAGTAGATACAATATACATACATTCCCAATCCATCTATTTAGTGCATATATGTCCCTCTTAGTATTTAATAGTTCTTGAATTATGTACTTACAATTTTAACTCAGACCCAAGTTCTATCAACTACAATTGATGGTAGAGTTGTTGGTGTAAGGTCTTTTTGAACCATTGCTTCTGGAATTTAACACAAAGTTGAGCAGATTCTTTCTTTTGCTCTCGACTAACAAACTTAATCCCATTATGTATAGTCCGATTAGCTATTTTGTCCACGAATAATAACACTGCGAAGTATGAAGTCATTTTAAAGCTATTAGCTTTTCTTATTCAAAAGAAAAAAAGACCAACGTACTTATAAGTTTTCTTGGTCAATATAGGAGTTCTCGTTTTGCACCGTAACAAATCAGGAGACATCTATACTTATTATCGGAAAAAGCATATAACGTTGGGATCTTTATGTATCAAATAAGTAACAAAATCTTGTACCTTTTAATAAGCTAGTGCAGCTCTAAGGCCCTTATACATTTCCTTTTTATACTCGTTTGTAGCCTATGGCATGTCTTGGTAAACTGGAACCCACAAAACAAAAAGTAAGACGCAAAAGCAAGTATCGCTTAGGAAATAAATATGCAGTTACATTTCCTAACTTAACATAAACAAAAGTTTATCGATAACACACTTTAGATTGTCGAACATTGTTTTCCAAAGAAAAAGAAAGGATGAACTAACCTTCATATTGTTCATTTCTTTTGGTGCACCATGTTTGATCCCTTTCTTTTTTTATTTTGGCGCAATCCCCATGTCCTCTCGGAAACAACAAAGAGCACCAAATGAGATCAATTTCCAAAGTATTTAAATAGACTAGTATGACCATAAGTTTAATGGAAAACTTATAGGAAAGGGTTGTGTAATTAGAGGTTATGATACAACACTTCTCGGATTAGCCAGGCGTGATACAACAATTTCGTGAAGACATCGGTGGTGTAAAAACTTTTACAACAAACTCAAAGAGAGAATCAAATCAGTAATCTACCTAGGAAAGAGGAATTTAATTTCCACAGAGTTTTGAAAATACGGTCACCAAAGATTTATAGGCAAACTAATATCATGTCTTGAAAGTCAATAACGATTCATCTTCTTAAACATAAAAAGCATCATCATAATCTTCAGGAAGCATTCGCCTACAACACAATAAGAACTCGCACTTAATAGTTACAAATTGTACTAGCCTAACCAAGGACATCAAATGCTTGAAAACATTCAAATGATGAGCCAAATAATGTAAGGCGCAAATATGAAACTAACTGCAGTAATAAACAATTGCATTACATAATGCATACTATATTGTAGAAAAAGATCAGGGGAATTATATAATGAGCAAGAGGATTTAAATCTCCCACATCAGTTGAGTTTCATACCCACTTCTTCATCTATACACTCATCATCATGTCTACATCCAAAAGAAAATCATCATATTTACGATCAATTAAGTTGATTTTGATAGAAAAGCAAAACTGATAGGAAATGGTTTAAAAGTATTAAGTTTCTCTGTTGCTAGTAACTTTCTAGTACCTTTTATCTTCCTTGAATTGAAATACTTGTTCTATTTGAGTAATCCATTTCTAGGACTTCTCTTTGATTTCCATCACGACACCGCTACTGCGAACCACAAAAAAACTAAGATTAAATCAAAATTTGACAATCAAACAATAAATTACAATTGTACAAAGAGTACAAAATGAACAAAAGGGCATTTCATAGATCTGAAGCGAAACAGGGAATAAAAACAAAATGATCATCTTCCTAAACTAAATGACTTGTCAATGAAAGCAAAAAGAGATAATAATCTAGATGCCGAAAGTGCAAACTAAACTAAACCCCTCGAAATGCAAATAGCAAGAAGAAGGAAGATAAACTTTTGTTTTCATTAACCCCAATAGAACTAAACAATGCACATAACCACCAACGATCGTAGCTATAAAAAATCATCTTCCCGCAAATAAAGAAATATCAAGCGGGAACATAAGATCTATTCCGAAAACCCACCGAAGATAAAGAAACTTCCTCCAAATCAACAAAAAGTCACAAAAACCCTATATCCAAACCCAAAAACATCATGGAATCATTAAAAAAAAAAAGGCTAAGAAGAAGAAGATTCAATCTAAGAATATCGTGAATAACTATCTAGAAGGGAGCATAATAAGAATGAATAAGGGAAGTAACCCGATGCGATTCTGATCTCCAAATCAATTATTAACCATGTTCCTTCTCCAAATCAAGTAATTTTATCTTCTACTGAGTGAGTCAAGCTCTTGGCGATTGATTGACAACGAATATAATGATGTTTAACATGATTGATTAATGGTTAAACTCTTGGTATAGAATTAAAACATATACAAACAAAGCCCTAACTTTCGATAAGCAAAATTCCAAATCATAAAACAGAAAATTGGTTTTAGCGGTTTGATTCATAGATAAAAGATGAGATAATTACCTTTGTGACTTTGGAATTATCGAGTTGGCGATCTTTGATGTGATTGGATTTTGGGTGCGAAGAACAAATTTTGGGAATAAAAACACTTTCAGATTTGAGCTTGATTGGCTTGATTGTGGACGAAGAACAAAAAAAAGTAGCGAATTGAAGTGGGGGCGGTTAGTCGATGGAATAGTGGGATGAGGTTTTGGTCGTGCAGAATGCGAAAGTAGGGTGTAAACATCTTTTGTTTTCTTACTTGATGTGGGGCCTTTTTTCTTAGTTGATGTGGGGGACGGTATGAATGAGAAATCTCTACTCTTGGATACCGACATTACAATTGTCCACATCATCATTAAGTGGGGTCGAGAATGAATGAGAAATCTAATCAGCCAATTATCATCTTGTTGGGTGTTTGTTCTACTTGATTTAATGAATTTACCCCAAAGCAAAAATCTCATCATTTCGCAGAATGAGTGTTTTTTTTTGTTTCGGTTGCCCGTACATTTTGCCTTGGAAATTGGGACTGTTTCCCGTTTGACAATTTGTTAGAATTATCATTACCAACCAAAATTTGGATATTGATTTCAATTACGGCAACTAACCCCAACCCCAGGGCCCAGAGTCCGTAAAAGTAAGTGTAAAATAATAAAAAAACAAACAAACATAGTTGTTTTCCTTTAAATAATGAGTGATGATACACTCACCGCAAGTATTCCCGCAATTGCTCCCGATAGAAGAATCAACAGTCCAATAATTGAGTTGGTATTTCAATTACTTCCACGCTGCATTTAGAAGCAATAGATAGTCAAACCTTCTTTTCCAAAAAAAAAAAAAAAAATGGGGGTCAAACCTAAACCAACAAACAATCTAAAACAAACGTGCTAATCTTGGCTTTCTCTTCTTCTTATTCTTCCAAACCCTGTGAATTTTCTTGACACCATTTTCATTTCATCCATACATCCCTGTCCTTTGGATTTCTCATCCCTGTCTCTTTGAAATTGGATTCAAGATAAATTTAAAAACTCAGAATGTCTTTCAGAACAAGAACCAAGTCCGGCAAACATCTAATAAGTAACAAGATAAGAACAACAGCAGCAACATAGGAAATCGCAATAAAGATGACGATGTCAAAGATCAAATGAACAGAACAAGAACCAAGTTCTTTTTCTCAAAAAGCCATAGCACAAACCCTTACAACGACACGACAAATTTAGCTAATCTCCTTCCCACAGGAACTATTTTAGTTTTCAGCTTCTTACACCAGTTTTCACCAATAATGGAGATTGTGACCCGCTGACACGTCTAATGACACAGGTATTGCTATTTTCCATAGCCGGTGCTTGTTTTCTTGCTTCCTTCACTGACATTTATAGGTCGCCTGATGGCAAGCTTTATTACGGTTTCGCTACCTTCAAAGGAATCTGGTTTCTTCGACTGCTATCCGGAAACGGATTCTTCTAATCTTCTGAGCTAAGTAAATATAAATTGAGGTTCATTGACGGAGTTCACGCAGTTCTGTCCCGTTTGTGTTTATGGCAGTAGCGTTAAAGAGACAAAATGTCGTCAATTGCTTTTACCCTCTGCCGGAGCATGGAACGCAACAAATCTTGAACATCATCCCTACCGCGGTTGGGGTAATCTGCAGTTCGTTGTTTGTAGTTTTTCCTACAAGACGGCATGGGATTGGCTATCCTGTTAGCTCATCGCACTGACTGAACGTGCTGTAACAGCAAACGACAATAGACCTTGCAGTTCAATGATGCAGAGGTTGTGGAAGACTTGAAAGATGTACAGATTTGGGTTTCAGGCTTGAAATGTCATAAAAAGTTCTAGTACAAATGTACTGTTTGAATTTTCAGTTGTCTTGATGAAACCAAAATAGGACTTAATTTGGTTGCAAGCTTATCAGAACTGAAATTGCTTTCTTCAAAATTGTCATTTATTTGTCTATAAGCATGGACGCATTTTACACATGTGATTCTCTTATGTCAGTTGTGTTAAACTCAAGCTAGTTGACATTTGTGAATAAATAAAAATTAGTTTTCTTCCATCAGGTTCCAAGAGTAAAGTAAGATGGAGGCTTTTAATGGGTACTCTGGACCCATTAAACTGATTGCTAATTGCTAAAGTAGTAACATTGTTGAAAGCTTCAAAAGCTCATTCGATTGTTTAAAGAAGAAAAAGAAGAACTTAAGCAATCCAATTTGTAGGCATTCTGAAAATCTTACTAGACATGAACATTTGTTTAATTTCTGCAGTTGTTTTCTCCAGGGTCACCAGTTGAGGAAGGCAAAGGTTATTGTGTTTTGAAGTGTACTAAAGTCCACATAAAAATTTAAGCTTGCCTTCTATCACAGAGAATCTTAAAGTTCAAAACCATGTTCTCAGAAGTGAACTAGTGCATTTACAACAAAACACCCATGGTGAACAGGAATTAAATGTTACTTTAACTAGAATATTGCTACAAGTTCAACAGTCAACTTGTGATAGACATGGGTACTTTTAACCATAGACATACAAGTATCAAGCAATGCTTGGAGTTACAAGAAGTCAACTTGTTTTCTGCTAAGTTAAAGCTCCCTTGTCTTACCATACATACTCCTTTTGTAAATCATGTTTCCAAGAACCAACTATGCATCAGCCCCTTCAGATTTGGTGCCCCTCCGCGACCTCTTCCTTTTTCCTATTCCTCTTAGCACTATCACCATCCTGTAGTCATTCAAAGTTGTATTTTAGAAGGTAATTCAACGCCTAATACCATAATGCCTATCCATCCAGATTATACAATAAGGAGTCAGAACAAAAACGCTAATTATGATTTCATTTCCTCTATTTTGTATCAAGCCGATTCGTTTTCTCTTACGCACACCAAATTTTACAGTTTCAACTTACACATCATATTTAAAAGGTGAGCCAGTTTTGTCCACTGAGGAGGCAAAATAGCAAGCTGACTCATTCACTCCCTACACTTTTTAATAACTAACCAACAGCTCATATTCCAAATCAGATTTGGAGGGTAAAACAACTTGGCATGGCGTTCACATTCAGATGTCATCATGAAATGCTTCAAAGTTCAGGCCACTCATTACCTAATGTCCAATCCTAAATAAAATGAATTCCATATTCAAACTCTAGGTTCTTCAACAAAGTATATTCTTCGATGTTTATTTTTAAAACATAATATGGGAGAATTACTGAGAAAGAGCAGCCCACAGCCTTAAATGAAAGGAAAAAAGAGATGTGTGACCAAGAACATCTGAACTCTAATTTTAGAGGATGGCATCTTAATGGTAAAACTATACATATAAATCAAAGAATATGCAAAAGCATTAAAAGATACACTAACAATAAAACACACCTTATTCAGAGCAGTTGATGGCTTCTCAGTGACCTTTTTCTTCTTACATGAAAGAGGATTAGGACCCTGCAAAGTTGAAGGAAAGGATTATTTGGCTGTATATTCTTGCATCATTTGATTAAACGGTTCTTTAGTTCATGACATTTGTAAATTATAAGAATGAGCATATCCACCCATTGCGCTGGTTCAAGCCATGACTTTTTTTTTTTCTTCTTCTTTTTTTTTTTTTTTTGGAAATAACAAGCCATATACATAAGATAGCAAAATAATGAGATAACATTACTTCAATATTGTTTCTAGTTAGGAAAAGACAAAACCATGATATAGAAATTGAGATTGTCTGAAGACAATAAACTAATAAAGCTATTATCGAAAAAGAATAACTGGGCATGGTTCGAAATCCAACCTTTGGTTTGTTTCTTTTAAACTGAGGCCCGTCAGTCTTCCTTGGAACACTTATAAAAGCATCTGGCACAACTTCATTCCCTGAAGCTTCATGTGCATCAGAAGTTGGATCTCCATCTTCAGTAGCAATTTTACTTATTCCCTCTTCAGTAACGTCTTTCCATTTCCGTCATACGAAACGTTGTTCTTCACTTGATTTAACAAATTCACGCTGTGATGTAGACGGCGACTCAAGAATCAATGATTTTCTTAAACCAAATATGAGAGGTACACCTGGTATCTACAGCCAAGTAAATGATATTAGTATAAAAACATAGAAGATTAACTAGAGCAATCTTAATTTTGTAAGATCAGCTAGCAAAAAGATAAGATATGTTGTGGCAACACATTGATATGCGAGAGATATATTTAAAACGAAATCGAAGTACGTGGTCTAAATTCTTATACTTGAATAACATAGTCAACAAAGATTAATAACATTAGAGAAAAACCTATCCCTTGATCAACAGATGAACGACATGACTGTGAATTCTTGGAATTACATCCCCGGTGTTATGGATTGGATTTCTTCTATAGCAGTGTAGGCTCAAAAGAAAAGACTAAAAAAGTTCAATCCACGGAGCTTAATACGTTCACATTGAAGAACTATGACATTATCACCACAAAATTTCACCGGCTAAGGTGAATTGACACAGTTAGCCAGTTATCATGGTAACACCAAATTGGTCGAAATTGGAATTTTGGTCTAAATTTATGGGACAACGCAGCATGGTAAGTTATATATCAATTTTTCTCTAATGTTCTAAAATTACATCGAGGGAAGTATAATACACGCATATTTCCTTTCATAGAGGCAGGAAACAGCTTGCAACTGCTACAAAGTACAAATTTAACATATCATGGTGATTTTTATTCATTAGGAGTTATAAACACCTCCTTCAATAAGTATGATTGTTATTTACCATTTAAATTTTAAAAATGATCGGAAATTCGAATAAGTATGAGAGAGAACTTCAGTGGATTTTAAGCGATTGATCTTAAATCAAGTGTCTATCCTTGTATATACAGTACCAATAACAGATCAAACACAACAAAGGAGCAAACCAACCTCCCGAAACCTTATCCGAAGCTCATTGTCTTGAGTAGCAAGGAAGAAATGCTCAGAATTTTTTCTCCAATAACATCTGCAATACATGCGGCAGCACCTTTTCCTTTTCTCATGATCACATCTGAACGTGAAATTCAAGCAAAGTTCTGAGAAAAGATTGAAATTTTCAAATATAACCATCCTTGTATTCGAACGCACAGTTCAGTGTTATCGAGCCAAAAGAGACAGAAACAAACCTCGCTAAGGATAGATTACGAGCTTCTTCAAATGACTTAGAAAAAGACTCTCCTAAGCTATGTAATTCCGCAATAACACATCTGAAAAAAAAGAGCAGGGGGTTTCATTTTATTAAATTAGAAATAGCAAATAAGGAGAGAAAATAACAACAAATTGGAAAGGACAAACCAAACCTGGTAGTGAATAACTTGGCTGGCTTGCCAAGGATATTGGAAATGGCTTGACTGAAGTCTGTAATTTGATTTGTCACAAGGTGGTGAATGAACGTTCCATCACAGAAGACCTTGTAGGGTTCTCGAAACCAAAGCATGTTGTATAAAACCTCACATACTTACGGTGGTGTTTCATCCTCTTGACCTTCATCTACATGTACAATAGGGAGAGAAAAAGGCATTCCATCAACTAAGTAGGTAAAAGCCATATCAAACTGAACAAATATAACTGAAATTCAGAACATCATAAGAATAAAAATCCACGAAGATCGGTAAAATGCATTTCTGTTCTAAGAACTATCCTTAGTCAACAAATAAAATCTCAGAGCATCACAATTGCAATCCTATGGTTAGACATTTTGATCATTTACACTAAAAATTGACCTTTTATTTTGTTGCTTCAAGAAAATTACAGATAAAAATAAAAGAACTTTCCAAATCAAAACCACAAGACATGTTTAACATAACAAAAAACAGACATTTAAGAAAACCCTAAAACACAATAACAAAAAGTGACATCTAAAAGAGCCCTAACAGACCTACTGAGAATGAAACTTTAAACCCTACTAGGGTTTATTTATGTTTTTGGATACAAAAAATCACATTCTCAAAAAGTGATACAAGACCAGAGACATACAAAGAAATATGCAGTTAGGGAAAATTGAAATAGACGGAGAAATTACCTTGTTCTTGTGGATGTAAACCGGCCGCTAAAAGGTTGCTAGTCTCTTCAGGGAAGACACAGAGAGATACTGGTTTCAGCTGGGGAAGGGAAAACAAGAAATAAAAAAATAAAAACCTTTATGTAGCGTATATGGGCTGGGCTTTGGTGACCTAAGGTCCCGTTTGATTTGAGGCATTTTCTTTTGGGAAATTTAGGCTAAGGCCCAACCCATGGATAACCCATAATATGAGGCCCTAGTTAAAAGAAGTTTAAATCAGGCCCCGAGTTATTAAAAACATTGATACCCTTATGCATATTGTCAAGCCCATAATTAAATAAAATTTAAATTTAGACCCAAAATTATTAAAATATAATGTGATGATATTCCCACCACCTCCGACCACTAAAACCACCGCCAACCACCTCATCCAACCACCGCCACTAACCACCTCCGACCACCACCAATCACCTCCGACCACCTCCGACCACCACTGACCGCCTCTAACCACCTCCGACCACCACAGCCACCACCAACCTCTGACCACCACCGCCTCCGACCACCACCAACCGCTCCGACCACCACCGACCACCACCGGGCCAATCGACCCAAAGACCAAGACCGACCACCACAACCTCCGCCACATGCATATTGCAAGTGTATCCGGAAGTTACACATGCATTCAAAAGTGTGTAACGAGATCTTAGAAGAAAAACATATGGCATGTAATAGGTTATCGAAGAAGAAAAACATACAAAAAGATTTGTATTGCTTTAATATTCATTTACAATAATTTTTCTATTTATCTATTAATTGGTGTTATTGAATACAATAAATCGAGTTAGAACACTAAATATGTAAAACGAAATCTTAGAAATGAGCCACGAAATCCTCTATTGTTGTTCCTTCTCTTGTCTTCCTTATTACAAAATGCTTCCATGTCTCAGTAACAAAATAAACATCCATGAAATTAGATTGGATGAACAAAAAGAATGAAATAATATTATAGAACAACTAAAGGAGTAATTAAGAGGTACACATGCATATGACTAGTGTAACTTGGAGTTACACATGGGTCTCATTAGTGTAACCGGGAGTTACACATGCATCCGACTGGCACGATGAGAGTTACACATTCATAACATTTATATCCCATCAATTAGCAAGTGTATCTAGAAACTACACATCTAATTGGCATGTGTAACGGTAGCTACACATCTAATTAGCATGTGTAACTAATAGTTACACATGCATCTCACTTGTGTAATTAAGAGTTACACATGTATCTAATCGCCTAATAATCGGCATTATCATACCTTTTTACAAGCAAATATACATGCGATGAACTACAAAGATATACATGGGAGGGGATTAACACAAGCAGAGAAACAACTCAGAGAAATTAACTTTCACAGAATGGTGGTTTTCTATTAAAATAGCAAATAGGCTCACATGAAGGTGACATAGCAAAAAGCTACTACCTGTCCAACCATTCTGTAATCCGAGACAATGCATTATTGTTATACCGTCCGAGGCATGTAATTGAGATCTAAAATGTGGTTTTCAAGAATTATTATCTCATATGAAGGACAAATGATTAAGTCAATAGGTTGAGCTTTTACCTCCGAGGTGGCAACGACACAATATTCCCGAAATATGAATCCCATGCTTCTTATGAAACAATGCATCACGCTTGAAATTGCAACACAGAAAGTCGGCACTGACAATACAAGATCCCTAAAATTTTCAAAGTGAAAACCAAAATCAATATCCGAATCTAAAAGCAATGAAAGAAGACAGGGATAGAAGGAATTTAGCACCAGAAACAACCACTACTCATAGTTCTGGTTCTAACTCTACTTTTCTTTCCTTTTTTTACCACATTCTCATTAGATTTCACATTGAATCTAGCAAAATCATCAACATCTTCCTAGTGTAATTGTTTGTTACACATGCATTTTCCTAGTGTAACTAAGAGTTACATATGCATATTCTCAATGTAACTAAGAGTTACAAATGCTCACGAGAATGTTGAGAATTGAGAAGAGAATCAAAGTTCTTGGAGTTATTTTTACCTCCCATAGTTTTTCTTTAGTATCTTGAATAGTGTAACCGAGAGTTACAGATGCATCCGAATAGTGTAACCGGGAGTTACACATGTATATCGAATAGTGTAACCGAGAGTTACACATGCATTTTGATGTGTAGACGCAAGTTACACATGCATTTTGGATGAGACGCAAGTTACACATGCAATTTGGATGTGTAGACGAAAGTTACACATGTGCGAATAATCATCAAAATGAGAAAATCAAGAACAATGAACAACTCTCTAGCTTTAGTACCACTACCAAGATCACCACTGCTCCAACTTTCAACATCACAAGATATGAACTGGAAAAATCAAGCACAAGCCATAATTTAGTAACCTAATTCATTTTACAAGACATCCTTCTCTGCATTATATGAAGCTTCTTTTTTTTTGACAATGGTCCTAAGATTGATGTGTCTCATGTTTTCTTTAGCATTCAGAGGTTGCTTTGATCTAAGATACAGAAGTTGGATCTGTAACATAAAAAAATATAATGGTGTAAGATCATGAAAGTTAAATAATTTATGAATAAGTTGTTTTCAAGCATTAACAACCTTCAGCTGTTGTTACAATCGAATTTCAGATAAGATTGATGAAGAACCAAAATTAGGGAAAAATTGAATCAAAATCTTTTCCAGAAACTCTAAAATCGTAAATAAATTAGAACATTCTTATCGTGATTCTCGAATCAATATGAAGATTAACGACAAACTAAGAGTTTTCATGATTAGTTGAATCACAACGAAGAACGTTAAAAAATTGATTGATTTTTTTTCTTTCAAAATTTACTTCCAATAAAAAACATGATAACAAGATTAAAGAATCGAACATCGATTTCAAAATAAATTAAAAATCAAGGTAATAGAAGTTGCTAGGTTTTCGAAAATTCTTTTGGAAATGAAACGAAGACCTTCAAACAAATAACTAAGATAAGAGAGAGTAACTCATCTTTCTAATCGTTTTTGTTGATGAATCTTTGTGTATGTTTTCCGATATTGATTCTCAACATGTTTTCCCGTGTTTCACCTTCAAGAACAACTACCGCTAATTAATACCGATTTAGGTTTTTCAATCGAGTTACAATTGAATTGAATCGATTTTCTTTATGCTCGATTTAGGTTCGTCAATTGATTCTACACCGATATGATTCTTTATAGATCTTCTCAAAACCGTTTGATTTGAATGAAGATGATAAAAAGAAACCAAATCTTACTCAGATTCGAATGGAGAATCGTTTTCTTGCTCTCGCAATTGTTTTCTTGGTTTGATGAAACAACCCTAATTTTCTTGAGCAAAAGACGAGAAAGAAGTGAGAGAAAGTGAAAATGAATCTACAAATGAAACCTATAGCCTATTTCATTATGTATATATAGTAAAGGGCATTTTTGGTATTACGAATTTTCCCAAACCCTAAACTTTATTACCAAGCCCTGAAATCTAAAATTCTGGGCCTAGAATTATCAAAAAGTGAAAGTATGGAGTTGATAGTGGAGGATACATTTTGTGGGGCTTCTAAATATTGAACCCATATAGTAGGGTGGTTCTAGTATTTTTCACTTTTCTTTTATCATAGCATCACTCTTCACACTGTGACAGTTAGAGTTATTACTACATGGTAGTTAGATTAGTGACTACAGAGTCTGCTGTTAGTAATTCAGTTGAGTGTCCAATCGAGTGTTGATCGGAGGAATATGATTGCGACACGTGCGTTGCATCCATTGAGTCTTAGCTAGGTTATTGATTGGTATTTAATTTTGTAAGAGAAACTCAACTCTATCTATCCTAAATTCAATGAAGTTTTAGTTCTTTGGCTGCGCTACTAAAGCAATGATTTAGGCCCGAGTTTTGATTGGGAGGTGATTCATCACCATTTTATCCAAATTACATCCATCCGCTTGACTAATTGTTGATGGTGGATTTTCATTTAAGGTTAAAATTGTAAAAACCAAAATCATGCGCTCGACATCTTATAAAAGATAAAGCCATTAATAAGTGTTGGATACTCCTTCACTTTACTAATTCACCTAGAATGGAGCATGTGGCAACAATCCCATTCTCGTGAATTAAATACATGAAATTCATCCAGGTTGGAGCATGTAGCAACAATCTCATATACCACCGTGAATTTATAGCATTATTAATTAATGCATGAGCAGCCTTGTATTTCCTGTACTCATTATCAGTGCGGCATGACGACTGAGTGTTGCTCTCAGCAGAGAAACACGAACCTCCAAGCATTATAATGAAAGCATGTACGAAATACCCGTACAGGTTGCAACTCTCGGTGTGTTATACTAGCCCGATTGAGAACTCTCGGTGTGTTATACTAGCCCGATTGAGCATCCGGGTATCAGATCACCGGATATGATCTCGTTCATCCAACCTCACCAGCGTGATTGGATGGCCGCATCAATTCCATAACCCCCAGCTGTATGGAATATTCTTTGTCGAACCAACGCGGACCCCGCATGGTCGGCCTCTCCAAAATATTGGCATAACTTGCCAAAAACGTCCAAACCAGAGCGTATGGACGGGAAAACCCTAAATTAGGGTTTGCGGCATATTACATGTGTCGCAAAACAGTCTTAACCATCCATCTTCGCAGGTATAGATGGAGGGTGTAGATGTAGATTCAAAGGGCCCGGAGCATGTCAACACAATCACCGTGGGCCCGCCTACATACTTGACCAATCGGTCAGGACAAACCATGGTTGGTCGTCCCATCGTGCGCCCAAATGGAGCATGGTTACACGACCGTGAAAGCCAAAATTAGTGTTTCGAGCATCACGAGCGTCCATCTTCTCCGCACGAATGGAGGGTCCCAGTTAGATTAAGCGAGGTCCAGTCATACCAAAAAGATGAACACCGGGGTGGGCCCGTCTATCCCTCACTTGATCGGCCAAGGCATATCATGCCTCGCTATCCCAAAACGCGTCCAAACTTGCGTGGTTACACTTCCCAAATTGCAACCGATCTCGACCACCAACTTCACCGGACGATTTGAGTGGCTTAGATCACGTTTTCATGGGATAGTCAGGTATAGGCGTGAACACCCGCCTTACCACCTACACGCGGATCGATCGACCAAGACCAGAGCCAAGATTGGTCGTCTTGGAACGCGCGTCCAAACTAGGCATGTCACGCGGTTTTCAATTCTTTTGCGGCAATGGATTTGCCGCAAACCGATCTCAACCACCCCCTTTGCTTAGGTCAAATCGAGTGGCCTAGATCGCATCTTTATGGGACGAGAGATACGGACGTGTACACGCATGTTGTTTACACGCATGCCCGGTCGGTCCTTTACAAAACCCTTCCCATGCTTGGTTTCAACCAAGCTGAAGAGTGATGACTGCGCACCTCTTCAAAACCCCGATTCCATCAACGGTCGCAGATGAGTGTCTCAAAGATCATATCGTCCGTCCAGCTTCACCGGCTTGGTTATACAACCCTGGTCAGGAGTTAATTGGTCAATGAGGCGTCATGGTGATCACCACCCGTCGCTTTACCACACCATGATGCAGTACCTGCATAAAAATACACACGAAACTTCACAAGTATCAGTCTCCTGAATAACACGGTTATTCAATTTAGCATCACATGCTACCTTTTGTGGGTCCCACGATCCACACATTCCGGACATCAATCATGTCACAAACTGTGGATACATCGGGTATTGGTCTGGCGGTTTACAGCAGTACAGCGTTCAACGCGCCATCACAAGAACGTGTTAGGAAGTCATGGACGGTTAGAGATGACGGGGAGAAGTGGGCAAGATTGGTCATGTAACACCAACACACACCTCCACTACTCCATCACTCCACTTCCTCCACTTCCCACGAGAGACGTGAATAAGGCTCAAATGACTTGTATAAATAGGTTCTCCTCCCTATTTTCAACACACATGAGAAAAACAACACAAGTTCAGACGAGACAGAAACCAAGTGTTAATACAAAAAGTATTCAAATACCCTGAGCCTGCTTGCATCAATCGTAAGCCTCGCTCACCTTCTTACAAGTCATAAGCAAGCCAACACCTTCACAATCTCAAAGCACCTTCTTCGCTTCCCTCCCTAAGATCAACCCCATCTCCTTCACTTTGTGACCGAAACAAGTCTGGGAACGACCATTTCTTGGTTTAGGCAGGACTTGCACAGATTGATTTCCGAATCTACAAGCACTCACCGCGCAGTGCATTTGTTTAGGGTTTAGATTCATTCCTCATCCACACACCCCAAATTACCAAATCCGGCAGGAATAGTTTTCACCCATAAACAACTGTATAACAATTGGCATCAGAGCCGTTTCATTCCGCTCAAATCGATTCAATTTTTTTTTCATCATGACCTTAAAGGATGTCGAAGCAGATGTGGAGAAACTCAGGGGATCTTATGATAAACTTACTACAGAGATGACGGACGTCCGTGGAGCAATTGATACATTAAACAAGAAGTTTGACACTCTACTGAAGTTTTTAAAGAAACCCCAACTCACTCTTGAGAAACCGAGTGGATCTCAATGCGAGACTAATGATAATCATTCATTCATTCTTAACCCACCACCGTTCTATCATTCTTCCCAATACAAAGTTCCAAAGCTGGATTTCCCGAGATTCGATGGTTACAATCCTAGGGGATGGATTCAGAAGAGTGAAAGGTATTTTCAAATCAATGGTATTGAAGACCATCTGAAGGTAAATATTGATGCTATTTACTTGGAAGGTAAGGCCGAAAAATGGTTTTTAAATTTTCAAGTCAATAGAAATCGCATTACATGGTCGGATCTAGCTACACATTTAATTGCCGATTTGAAAATCCAAGTTGAGGAAAATTTTGTGGGTAGCTTCAATAAACTGATTCAACTCTCAACAGTTGATGACTATTATGAAGAGTTTGAATCTTTAAACGCCTTAATGTTAAACATGAATTCATCTCTTACTGAGGCTATTTTGTTATGAGTTTTCTTAGTGGCCTCAAGGAAGAAATTGGTAAGTCTGTGTCCATGTTTCAACCCGAGAATCTTACTGAAGCTTTCTCACTAGCTAGGCTTCAAGAACAGAAGTTTAATCTTGCAGCTGCAGCTACAAAACCATTCACTAGATCCTTCAATACTTCATTTACTTCTAATAGACAATATTCTTCACTATCCTTTCCCCCTAAACCCATTCTAACTTCACCTAAGTCCACCCCTCAAGCACCAAAGTCTTTTTTCACCCCTCAATACAAACCTACCACTGTAAGCCCTATAATTAAAAGACTCACTCCAGAGGAAATGCAGAAAAGAAGGGATCAAGGACTTTGCTACAATTGTGATGTTGTTTATAATCCACGCCATATTTGCAAAGGCAAACAAAACATATTCATGTTACAAATGGAACCTTCTGATTCATAGGAGACGAGAGGAAGAAGAAGAAGTTTTGAAGAGGTCGTGGAATCACCAGTCCAATTTAACATGGAAATTTCCATACATGCTCTCACATGCACTGCTACAGGGGACACAATCAAAATTACTGACATTCTCAATAAGCACGAGGTCTCCATCTTAATTGATTCAGGTAGCACAACTAGCTTTATTGACAATACTTTAGCTTCTACCATTAATTGTACCATTAGTCAAACTGCTCCTATGATGGTCACTGTTGCCAAGGGTGAAAAAACTGTTAGTACTGGTGTCTGTCCTCAGCTGCAATGGAGTATGCAGGGACATAAGTTTGTAGAAGACTTGAGGATCTTACCACTGGGTGGGTGTGATATTGTACTTGGAGCAGACTGGCTCAGGAAATTAGGTGATGTACTCTTTAGTTTCTATAAGTTGAGCATTTCTTTCAAACACCATAATAAGAAAATTACACTATAAGGAGCTCATCCACGCACTTCCTTACTCATGATGAGTGGTGCAACTGTCAAGAAATTCTTTTCCAAAACTACTCATGGCATTGTAGGTCACCTATTTTCTATTTTTGCAACTCCTACACATACTACAACTCCTGCAGCTCTATCACCATTATTACATGAGTCAATGATATCTTTCAGGAACCTACCCAACTTCCACCTCAAAGAAGTTTGGATCACAAAAATCTATTGCAGCCACTTTCAACATCTGTTAACCAAGGAGCTTACAAATGCCCATACATTCAAAAATCTGCAGTTGAGCAAATTGTGCATGACATGCTTCAAACTGGCATAATTCAACCTAGCCACAATCCTTTTGCTTCTCCAATCGTCTTAGTCAAAAAGAAGGACAATTCTTGGAGGTTCTGTGTGGATTACAGAAAACTCAACAGCATAACCATTAAAGATAAATTTCCCATTCCAATTGTGGATGAATTATTGGATGAGCTGAAAGGAGCAATAATCTTTACTAAGATTGATCTTAGAGCTAGCTATCACCAAATTAGAGTTCATGACCTGGACATCTTCAAAATAACATTATGAATTCAAAGTTATGTCATTTGGCCTCCCCAATGCTCCTGCTACATTCCAGGCATTAATGAATGAAATTTTGCAACCTTATTTGAGAAAGTTTGTTCGGTTTTCTTTGATGACATACTTATTTCTGACTCTAGCATGACCGAGCAATTGGAACATTTGAATATTGTTTTTCTCTCCTCAGACAACATCAAATGTTTGCTAAGTTGTCTAAGTGTTGCTTTATACAACCTTCCTTGGAGTACCTTGGTCATATCATTACAGTGGATGGTGTTTATGTTGATCCCAATAATATTGCCTGCATGTAGAATTGGCCAGTACTTAAAACCATCAAGGAGCTGAGAGTCTTTCTTGGACTCACTGGTTACGATATGAAATTTTTGAAAGGATATGGCTCTATTAGTAAACCACTCACAAGTCTTCTCAAGAAAAATTCTTTTATGTGGAGTTCAGATGCTACCACTGCCTTTGAACAACTCAAAACAAGCAATGACTACTACTCCTACTCTAGCATTACCAGACTTCACTAAACCATTTATTGTTGAGAGTGATGCTAGTGATAACTGTATGGGTGTAGTACTACTTCAAGAAGGAAGACCAATTGCCTTATTCAACAAACCATTAGGTCCAAGAGCTCAAGCACTTTCTACTTATGAGAATGAGTTTCTTGCCATTGTCATGGCTATGCAAAGATGAAGACAATATTTACAAGGCAATAAGTTCATTATCAGAACTGATCACCAGAGCATCGAATATTTTCTTGAGCAGAAAATAACTACTTCTTTACAACAAAGATGGCTGATCAAACTTTTAGGATTTGATTATGATATTCAATAAAAAAAATGATCTGAAATTGTGGTGGCTGATGCTCTGTCCAGATGACCGGCTAAGTCTGGTAGTTGCCACTCATTAGTTCTCTGTACACCAACATGGGTTCAAGAAGTTACCAACAACTATATCAATTATGATAAGGCACATCATCTCATTTCACAACTTTTGCTCAATCATGCTAGTGTTCCACATTTTACTTATAAAGATGGAGTTTTGAGATACAAGGACAAGTTCTACATAGGAGTGAGAAGAAATATCAAAAACAACCTTCTTGTATCACTTCATGCTTCTGCCATTGGTGGTCATTCAGGTATTTAAGCAACTTATGTTAGAGCAATAAGTCATTTCTATTGGAGAGGCATGCATAGGGACATTGTGCTTTTTGTTTCTCAATGTGAAGTTTGTCAAAGAAATAAAAGTGATCACACAAATGCTGCTGGATTACTCCAACCTCTCCCTATACCCGAGAAAGCATGACAACATATCACTATGGACTTCATAGAGGGTATACCTGTCAGCAACAAGAAAAGTGTTATCATGGTGATTGTGGATAGATTAACCAAATATGCTCACTTTGTGACTCTTCAACACCCTTACACAGCTGCTATTGTGGCCAAAGCTTTTCTCACTCAAGTATTCAAATTACATGGCATACCATCTTCCATTATTTCTGACAGAGACAAGGTCTTCACAAGCCATTTTTTGGCAAGATTTGTTTAAAGCTTTGGGGACAAGTCTCAACTTGAGCACAACTTATCATCCTCAGACAAATGGTCAAACTGAAAGGGTTAATGCATGCTTAAAAACTTATTTGAGGTGTCTCACAGGTCACAAGCCTAGCAAATGGAGTGAGTGGTTAGCTCTAGCTGAATGGTGGTACAATACCAGCTATCACACCGGCTTGAAGATATCTCCATTCCAAGCACTTTATGGGTATGTACCTCCTCACCTGGCTTTTCCTTCTCAGGTAGTGGAAGTTTACCTCAAGGAAAGAGAAACTCTTCTTGATGTCCTTAAAGAATCTCTTCAAAAGGCACAAGAGAGAATGAAGCTATATGCTGATCAGTCAAGAAAGGATAGGTCTTTTGAAGTGGGAGATATGGTTTATTTGAAGCTTCAACCATACAAACTACTTCTCTTTCATTGCGCAAGAACTTTAAACTCTCCTCCTAGTTTTATGGGCCATTTCAGGTGTTACCGAAAATTGGACCAGTTGCTTACAGATTAGAGCTTCCTTCTCATGCTCGCATTCACCTTGTATTCCATGTCTCTCAGATCAAACAACATATTGGACGTAAGCACACTCTCTCTCCTACCTTACCAATTGTTGATCATATAGGTGAGATTATAATGGTTTCTCAACAAGTTTTGCGCACTCGCACCATCTTACGGGGAAAAAGCTTGGTGCATCAACTTTTGATTCAGTTGACTAACTCATCACCGGAAAATGCTACCTGGGAAGATATTTCAAATGTCAGAGCTCACTACCCAAAATTTATCCTTGGGGACAAGGATCTTCTTCAGGGGAAGGCAATGTCACAGTGTGAAAGTTAGAGTTATTACTACATGGTAGTTAGATTAGTTACTATAGGGTCTGTTGTTAGTAATTCAGTTGAGTGCCCAATCGAGTGTTGATTGGAGGAATAGGATTGCGACACGTGCGTTGCATCCATTGAGTCTTAGCTAGGGTTATTGATTGGTATTTAATCCTGTAAGAGAAACTCATCTTTATCTATCTGAAATTTAATGAAGTTTTACTTCTTTGGCTCCGCTACTAAGCACATATTTAGACCTGAATCTTGATTCAGGAGGTTATTCATCACCATTTTATCCAAATTTCATTCATCTGCTCGACTAATTATTGTAACTATACAACATAGTCTCTTCAGGGAAGACACTGGTTTCAGTTTGGGGAAGGGAAAACAAAGAAATAATAAACAAAACTAGTGACAAAACCCCTAGGTGAACAAACTAGTGATAAGAAAAAACCAGTCATATTATTTTTAATAAATAAAAATAATTTCATTAAAAAGTGACACAAAAACCCCAGGTAAAATAATAATGATCAAATTTAGTTTTTTTTTTACTTTTAAAAACCCAACCGTACCCTTTTTAGCTTTTCTTCTTCTTCTCCCACCACCATCACTACCAGTGCAATAATCAGATCTCTACACCAGCAGAAATGTAATGCTCCCCCGACCACACTACTGCGCCTCCGTATCTCACCACTACCACCACCCTCCTCCGCCTCCTTCAATTCCTTAACCACCAACACCATTAACACCACCACCCCCAACCAATAGCAGATCAAGTAGATGGTGATGATGGTGATCTTTCTGGTGTGTGTGTGTTTGAGCGCCAGGATGAAGAGGATGGAGTTCTTCTTTGTTAATCGATCTTAGGATTTTCGAAGTTAGGGTTTGTGGTAGATTGAGATGTAGATCGAGTTGGTGTTAGATTGAGAATTATTGGGTTGGTGTTTAATTAACTGCCTGAGTTAGTTTTGATGAAAAATCAAGAGTTAGGGTTTGTTCTGAATTTATATGATTCTATTGAATTCTAATTCTTGTTTTCATTTCTACTTGTTTATTACAGAGAAGAAATCTGAGGAATTTTGGTCTGATCTTATTTGATTGGTTCTTAGTTTCAAATCCGGAAATTGGAGAGAATTTGGAGAAATTGAAATTGACAAGGTTTGTATTTAATCGACTAGATACATGGCTGAGATTTTGTTGCTTTTTAAGTTCTTCATTTTGGCATAAGAAAATTTGTTGCCAAGTCTGTTGATGAAATTTCTTAAGGTTACAAAATTCGGAGGAGTTCGAGTTTTATGTTAAGAATATGGCCAGTTTTAGACATCATGTAAAAGATCTTTTCTTTAGGGTTAGTGAATTGTAGAAAGAAATTAGGCACAATTGAAAGAATAAAAAGAGAGGTTGAAAGAGAAGTATGTATGTGATAAGATTGCTGATGGAAGTGAAGGAAATTGAAATTATGTATGTGATAAGATTGCTGAAGCGGGTGATGTAGAAAGTGGAGATTATGTGGAAGAGTCAGTCAATATAGATAAAATAAACATGGAAGACTTGGAATGTACTAAACCTGGCAGTACAAAGAGGATCAATGTTTCTGCTGCAATAGACGCAGAAATGAATTTATTGAAGGAGAAAAATTGGGAGTGTGTACCAGACAAAATTGGTTGAAAGAGAGGACGGATTAGACAGAAAAAGTTGTCTTTAAGCCTATGTGCTAGTAGAGATCGTGAAAACCCTAAGGAAGAGCTCAAGCTTAGAGGCGCTGCATCACTAGAAGAACCAACTGGTCGGTGTTTGGCAGAAAACATTCCAGTGTTTGCTGCGAGGTGTCTTTCCACTGAAGGTGAGATCTAAGCTGAGGCTAATTATCAATATCAAAACTCAATGAGTTCAATGCATGTACATGTTTTTGCTGGGAGTAAAATCTTGCATTCTTTATGTTTAGGTTCCATGGTGGCTAGTGGAATTGAAGTCGATCAATGAGGTACACTTTATGCATTTAGTATTTGTACACCTCTTTCCATATTGATGGATTTTGGAAGTGCTTTACCGCAAGGAAGCAAATTCGTTCACGTTATGAAGCATTACGCTTTTGGTATGCCTTTATTTTATTGCCAAATTATTTTCTAGCAAAGATTATTGCTGCCACTAGCGAGGTTTTCATTCATGTGTGATCAGCCCCGTCAAATGATGTGTTCCTTCATACCGTTCTTGTTACTTGCAAGTTGCGTAAGATAATACTTTTTCTTCTTGATCTAATAATCAAATCACACTAAATTCAAGTTGTTTTATAATTATTTTCTTCGTATCACAGAGTAAAATTAGATGCACTTTCTTTGCCTAATATCAGAATCATTATATGCTTCAATTGCTTAAAAATGGCTGGTATGTAGGAATGGGCGGCCGAGCATTGTTCTGCACCATTTCGAGCTCCAGAGTTGTGGGATTTCCCTAGCCATACTTATATAGATGAGAGAACAGATATTTGGTCTCTTGGATGCACTTTGTATGCAATCATGTGAGTAATTTTCCTCATTTCTCTCATTACGTTGTCTATTCCTGCACCATTTTCCTGTATCCTCTATGAATCTTTTATTTGGTCGATTAATGTTTTCAATACAAAGATACCCAATGGCAATAAGATATGAACGAATTCACAGACTACTATACTTGCACACCTTGAAACTTGTACCATCAACAGTGATGGGCTATGAGACTACGGACTATTCACTTCCCAAAAGACGCGAAACTCCATAACAAAATCCAATGCCTTGAATGTAGCAGTCCAAATTAAATTTTCCGTCTAATAGAAAACCACCTTTACCTATTTTGGACCTGCTACATTCCTTCCAACAACTATATAACTTACAAGAAAAACAAGCACAAGAACTTCCCACAAGATTTTTTTGTTGACTTAGCATTTGTTACCAATTGAAGTTGAGCTGCAGTTTGAGATGGAACCGATAAGGAGACCGAAAGTCAGAAATGTATGAAACCGCAGGTATAGATGAATGCTAAGATACATGTAAATGAGGTTGTAGTTGATGCCATTGAGAATTGCAGGTTGGAGATGGTAGGTGGTTGAAATGAGCTAAGCAAGAGCATTTACCGGTGCGGTGATGATATTGTTGTGCGGGGAAGTCAGTAATAGAGATGCATTGGTGTTGTGGTGAACAATCGATTGAGCATGGTGGAGTTCGGTTGGCATTTGAGATTGCAGATTGAATCGAAATGGCGGCTATTAGTGTGATGAAACCAATTATGGTTTCATCTTATATATGATGAAACCAAAATCGGTTTCATCGTATTTATGATGAAACCAAAATCGGTTTCATCGTATTTTTGGGTGGTGGTGGGAGGTCGTGGTGCTTTGGTGGCGGTACAGCGGGTGTTGGCGGTGGTGTTGATCGGTAGCGGTGGTGGCGGTGGTGATGCAATTGCCCGGTATTGGTTGGTGGTGGTGTTAGTGGTATTGCAGGTGTTGGCGGTGGACGAGTTGTGGTCTGGTGGTGGTGCTTTGGATGGTGGAGGTGGTGCAATGACGCGTTGGGGCGGATGTGTGGTGGTGGTGGCGCGCGGTGGTGGTGGTAGTTGGTCACGGTGGTTGGCGGTGGTGTTGGTCACGGTGGTTATTGGTGAAATGACAATATGTGGAAAAATGATGAAACCAATTTCGGTTTCATCTATTTTTGGTGAAACCAATTTTGGTTCCATCATTTTTTGAGTTTGGTTTCATCATTTTTCACGAGAAATTGTTTGCACGAGAAATTTTGGTTCCATCATTTTTTTGATTTAGTTTCATCATTTTTTATCATTTTAGTTTGGTTGCATCATTTTTTCTCATTTTTGTTGAACATTGATCAATCAAATTAATTGTTTGTGGTGGTGGCTATTTGGTTAGTTGTGGTGGTCGGTGATAATGATGGTGTTGCTCGGTGGCGGTGGTGGTCGTCATCAACGGTGGTCCTGTGGTTGTGGTCGTTGGCTTCGTTGGTAGTTGGCGACGGTGGTGGTTAGCGGCATGGCGGTGATGATGGCGCGGAGGTGGTGGTTGGCGGCGGTCGGCGGCGGTGGTGGCGGTCGGGCGCGGTGGTGGTCGGTGGTTGGCGGTGGTGGTGGTGCAGTGGCGGCGGCGGTGGTGCAGTGGAGGCGGCGGTGGTGGTGCAGTGGCGGCGGTGGTGGTGCAGTGGCGGCGGCGGTGCGGTAGCGGTGCAGTGGCGGCGGCGGTGCGGTAGCGGTGCAGTGGCGATGGTGCTGCTGTGCTGTTGGTGGTGAGAATATAATAAAAATTAAAGGTGGGGTTGATTTTTAGTTTTGTTGGGGTGATTTAAATTTAAAGAGGGTAATATAGACAGTTTATGTTAAATGGGGTTTTTGTGAACAATTTGTTTTGTTGGGGTTTTTGTACATGGATAGTGACACCTTTGGGGTTATAACCCGCGCGCCAAATAATAAATAAAAAAAAACCTTTATGTAGCGTATATGGGCCGGGCTTTGGTGACCTAAGATCCCGTTTGATTTGAGGCGTTTTCTCTCGTTTGAATCGCCCTAAACTAAAACGAATATATTACATGTCATTCATTCCCTGGAGCTGGGTACAGTGAGTGAGGTGTTCGTTTGAATCGTTTTTTATTTCCAGAGATTCTCTTTCTCTCTCACTCAATCTCTCTGCCATAAAATTGAAGCACTTGCTCGAAACAGGTATGACTTCATTCAGATCTCCATCTCTGTTATCAATTCATTCTTTTATCCTCCACCAAATTTTCTGTGACAAGATACTGTATTATTCTGGTTTTGATGCTGAATTTGTAAGATCTGTTTCTATTAGTTTAGGGTTAGATTTAAGTTACACTCACAGCATTATCCAATGTGAATTGACAGAATTTTCAAACAGTTTGTTTTTTCAATTTTCGGATTTGTTGTTTTACTGATTTGTGTTTGAGATATTACCATTACAATGTTCAGTGATGAGCTACAAGAATTAGGTTTTTCATTTTGTTTAATAATGGTATGAGATTTACAAGATTACAATATATAAACCATGTATATTTGCTGGTAATGTGATGATTTGTATAGATAGAGCTAGAAAAGAAAAATATGATGATATAGCTACAACCCAAAATTGGAACGAAATTACCAGAAGAACAAAAAAAAATTTGATGCTTCTCACCTAACAAAATACATCACTTGGTTATATAACATTTCTCCCAATAAGAGGTTGTTTTAATTAGCTAGCTCCAAATTTCCTCTTTTCCTCTCTTATACAGATAAACATGGATTCTAGGTTTTGCCACAAAAAAAATCTGGTTAATGTATAGCTTTGTTATATGTTCCGTTAAAAATTTAAGTTGAAGTGTGTATAGAGAGCCAGGAGAATTTTAGATTGTAGATTACCAAAATTGACTGTTGGTGTGAACGATGTATCTTGATGCCATTAAGGAATATAGTGCTAATGTTTGTTCTTTCACACATTAAAATTTAAACTGCTGGTCTAGTTACAAAAGTGTAAACTCTTATCTATTTATCTTTGTTATGCTTCAAATAAAATCCAGAATTGATAGTTGAGAGTCAGTAAGAAATCATTTCAGGTCTGTTGTTTACTTTCTCAGAATCCTAGTCATGAAAATATGAATTGCTGCCGCCTGCACCTCTTTGAATTAGTGGGCAAACTAGGCAAGGGAAATACTGGTAAAATTACAATCAAGTAGAGTTGTCAGTAAAAACAGATAACAACTATGGCTTCTTTCTAGAGTTGATCCTTTATAAAACTTTAGGTTTCCTATATCATGAACTAATAACTCTATTATCTTACCCATAATAGGCGTGGATTGCTAATTGCGTACAACCTTCTTTAGTTCTGGTGACACATGTAATACGTCACACAAATGTAGTACCATACTAGCTTATAATCTTTGTTCTGATAATTTTTTCTTTGTTTGGATTGTTTCTTAATTGCAGATATTGTTTCATCGGGTTACTGTGCACTCCAATCCTTATCATGACTCTAGCGTGCCTAATTTGTCACAATGTAGCTAGTCCTTCTCATTCTTTTAGAAGTTACTCTGTTTCGAGTTCAGAAAATGAAGGTCGGTGTTCAAGAATTGTCAACTGTTTAGCGAGGAAAACATCAATTCCAACTGACACAGTTAACCCTGTGATTACATCATCAAAGGTAACTCCACAGTCAATCACTCAAGGAATCACAGGGCCTCCACGATTAGTTCGCAGTCGACCTGTGAGTAGGGATCTTGTGCGGAACTGGAACTTTGATGAAATCGAAATGGAACGCTAAATTAGATGGAATAAATCCTTGAATTCTACTATTGAAATCTGTGCATAAACTATTTCCTTCATTTCTTCGGTCATCTTTAGAAGAACCTGTTCCAGCATGTCCTATTGTAGTACCCATCACACAATGGAAGTTTTTCAGACATCCATCGATCACTAGAGTAGTTTGTATTAGGTAGAGTTGTTCCTTTTTCTACTATTCATTCATAAAGAACTGAAGTTTGGCATTTTACCCATTGTCAATTTGTATCAAACTGGCCAATTGCAAAGGCATACGCTTAAATGATCTGCAATAAAGTTGAAACAAGCCTTTCAGTTATGAACCTTCAAGACATGTTTGATTTATTTATTTTTGCCTTTTCCAGTTCCCTGGAAATATGGTATCATCTTTATCCATCACTTTGATTTTCATGAATATTTTAATTCTGTTTCATGGTATTCATCTCTATCGCATGGAGCCAGGAATAAATCTTTAGAGGAACTTGAGATTCTGATTAAGCAGAATTTAGTTCTGTGGACTTCAATTGAAGATTCTTTTGATAGCTACTCAACTTCTCAAGTTTTATGTCACTGGGAGTGGGAGGATGTTCTGTTAGTCTGATTATAGCGTAACTGATATAACATTCCTCTTCTTTTTTTCTTTTATCTTAATATAACCTTTCATTTTCAAAAAATATATTTTAAATTTTCCAAAAATCACAAAAACCAACACAATAACATTCCTGTTATGGGTATACCAAACATTATTACTCAAGGAGATGTCACATCTGAAACCCAACATATATTACTTGGTGTATCTAACTTCACAATATCGAGTTTTGTTCATTAATGTTATAGGATTGAATTATTACATACAATATACACCTTGCACCTTGATCAATCGATTTCTATGATTAACAATTCACCATCAGTTCATCTTAATTAATGAATTGAATTTACTTCATCAACACAATAGTGTTGTTTAAAGGAGGGCACCCGACCCTTACTTTAAGGGAAGGTAAGGTAAAAGAAAATGAAATGGGGATGATTAATTGATGAGTTAGAAGAATATAAGCTATATATATTCTAGCTAGCAGTAAGGGTTTCATTAGGGCCCAAAGGGTGCTCTATGAGGAATACCTTTTCTTCTACTGCTTCTCGAAGATGGGTGACGAGGAGGAGGAGGCTGTGGAGGTGGCGTGGGAGGTGATGGGTACATTTCGTGTTGTATTCCTTCACGCAATTCTTGAGTTTGATTATGATTATGATCATGATCGCGATGTTGTTGTCTTTGACGATTGTGATTTCTTGATATTTTCATCATCTTTGATATCATTCCTTGATTATTACATCCTGTTATATCATCATCTTGATCATTATTGGTAAAGCTGGCATCCCCATTTCTTCTAATTCCTACAAGCTTAAGTTTCAAAAAACAGTACAAATAAATGATAAACCAATTCTTAAGCAACCCCATAAATTTCCCAACTAAATAGTGGGTGATCAATCGACAATGCAGATGGAATTTGTGAATGCAAGAACTAAGATTAAAACAATGTGTTACCTACCTTACAACCGAGAGAGCAGAATCGAAAAGGATCGAGAAGACTCCGAGAACAAATTTCACAAATATGAGAAACACCTTTAGTACTACTAGTACCGGAAGAAGCTTTGGGTTGTGGTCTTTCATTCAAGAACAAAACTCTAGCACTATTTATCACATAAGTTTGTACCCCATTAATATCCAACACCTTTTGAACTTCAGACACTCTCACTACATCATGATACGACGATCTTCTTATCTGCCATTATTAATCATCACATTTCATTACTACTCACTAGTACCAAAATTCAATCAAAAAATTTCGAAATGCTTACTTGGATGACACGATGATCTTTGTGCCTAGAGGATCGACAATAGAAGCAAAAAGAATCGCCATTACAATCTAAACAATACATATTACATTCACTTCTTGCTGAATCGCTATGCGTCTTACACACTGTAAAGAAATTTGTTGACAACAACTTTTCCAGCCATGGTGGTACCAACATTGATTCCTCCTGCAATATAAACAACACACAACATTTTCATGAACTAACTGTTAAGCCAGAAAAGAAAAACCTAATTCATTTTCAACAACAACTTTGATATACCATTAGTTGTAGCTAGCTTTTCCACTGAATAATAATGTTTGATTTTTGTTTTGAATGATGAAATGTGAAGATTAGGTTTTGGGGGAGAAGAGGGGAAAGGGAATGAGAGAATGAGGAGAAAGAAAGAGAGAGAGATGCTTAACCGACTTGAAACTTAGAAATCAACAACACAACAACTATGCTGCCTTGAACAAGAGACAAGTACATAAATAAATATGTCATCAATCTCTTTTGATCATCCGACGGATTGTATCGATTGTGGTGGCTCAGTTCTTTTCTCAACCGTTTGATTAATGAGTAAGTAAGAACACAAAAGTTAAGAGAAAAAGATGTTTTTGGCTGTCACGCTACTTGGAAGTCTTGGACTCTTCTTTGCGTCTCTTCACCATCTAAAGATCCCACCAGCGCTATCTTGTTGTTTTCATCAAATTCTTCATTCATCTTCCTTTGTGTATTTATCTACCTGGCAGCATAGAAAGAAACATAACAATAAGACTGCTAACATAGCCTTTACACATAGAATGCATGTATTTATCCATTATATATAAAGTCTTATTAAATTGGATCAAGTACACTGTACACCAATGCTAGTTCTTTAGCAGGGTGGCAGGATTGTTTAGGAATACTTTATCATTCATTACAAAACAAAACAGGAAGAGTTAACGAAAATACTGAACTTATAATGAGGGTATTTTCAGTAAGATAAAGAGTTTGTTATAACAAGCTCGAGCAGCCGCATCTAGTAACGGTACTTGGTGGAGTAATCTTTAGGTGCTATCACAAGACCTCGACCTTTCCTGGCCCCACGATAGACGGTCTCAATGATGTCAATGAACTCCTGCTTGTCCTTGAGCGCCCAATTGATCTTATTGTTGTTTCCAGTTCCCAAATCAATCATGATGTGTTTGTTGCGGAAAAAGAACATGACTGTTGAAGGGTCGTACAGTTCATACATGGTGTTAAAGTCGGGTACCTCAGTGATGTCAACCAGATAGATCACTGCAAAGTTCTTTATCGTCTCAGCAACTGAAGATAATACCTCATCCATCTGCAAGAAATTCAAAACATAAGCTTACAAGCAATTGCAGAAAGTAGATTGGCAAAGGACTATCAGTAAACCTTAACGGAGTAGTAATTATAAATTTTGTACACATAAGAAAACAGCGTATATATGTTACTTCAAAACCGAAGATTCCCTTGGTACAGTTGATCAGTGTACCTAACATGCTAATATAAGATGATATAGCTGCGGTAAACTTATAATCATTCTATTCACAGGACCTTAATCTCTATATATTTAGGTACATCAAGGGAAAGTTGAATATCGATCCACCTTGGATTTGAGGAAAACATAATGCCCCATCTCCTGTGAGATAGTATACAATATCACTGCAAGAGTGTGTCAGATTTTTCTCGATACTCATCCATTCCATTAGAAAATGTTGGAAGAAAATATCACAAGCACTCAAGATCAGTGCTTTCTAAACCAAGTATCTACAGGACAAGCTTCACATTTGATCCAATGGAAGAAGCAATTTTGAGCTTTAGATTTTTTAAAATTTATTCACAAACAAAATAGAAATAAACCTAGCATACTACTCACCTTCTCAAAATTGACATTTGACTCATTTCAGACGTTAACAACTGATGGTTCAACCAGTTATTAGATCAAGTCAAAAGTTTAGGTCACCAAACCAATATAAGTCTCAAGTCTGATTTTAAGAGCATAAAAAGCCTAAAACTGACAAATATAAACATGTGAGTAAGCAAAAGCAAGTGCAAGAAATTTTGGAAAAAAGGAACTAATATCTACTTAATGAAGGGTTGGAAAGACTACCTGCATGCAAGTTTCATCCCAGTCGTGACCGAATCTAATGACGACGAGACGTTCCTCCTCAGCGAGGATAGCTTGGTCGACGGCCCAACCAGAGTGCAAGTGAGGTAGAAGGTAAGACATTCGTTCTTTCTTTTTCCTTCCAACGAGAAACCCTAAAAAAATGACAAAGCAATCAAAATTTTAGTAAGCTTCAATGTCAAAGCAGCAGAATGGATTCATTTGCAATTATCCCCACAAGCTTAAAAGTAAAATGATGAAATGCAGTGATTAAAATACTTAAAAATCGCCAGAGCCTAAATAGAAACATGATACCCTGCAATCAAAAGTTAAGCTGACTTCTTAACTTAGAACTAGCGTACTTGGCATATATAAAAAGTACTAAGAATATTAAAATTTCAAATCCGGAAACTTCATCCCAACCAAACATAAAGAATTCTAGGTCAGACTTATTAATTCACCTATCAGGAACCATTTGAAACAAGTCGTACTTATTTATCAGGAAAAACAAATAGATGGAATTCATATAAAACCCTACAACAATGTTGCTTGACAAGTGACAACCTCATATTTGACAAACACCTACAATCTAATTAGAGGATATTAGACGAACCGGCTATTGGGAGAGTAAATGGCAGCAAATGTCTTCTTTATATGAGATTATAACGACTGCCATTTCATGTAGGAAATAAGCTTTTTCAGTCATCAACTCCTATGTGAAATCCAGATGATGAGGAACCAATTAGCATAAGTATGATCTAACAAGCGAGCTGACTAAAACCTTTCCTTAAACACGAGGTGAACTGCACAAGTCTAAATCTGTGGAAAGATTTGTTGCGTTCTCTAGAAATCTCTTGACACATTAAATTATTCCTACAAGCCATCCAAGTATAACGTTTCAACTTTGAAAAGATAATTCACTACACTTTTTCCACCTTCATAAGATATATTTACACCTTTAAGTAACATGTAACTGAAGTTTATCCCACTTATGCACAACTGTGTAGATTGCACTAGTCTAAACAGGTGTTACACCACACTAGAACATAGTGTAGTAACTAACAACGAACCAAAGCTCATTAGCCGTCCAGCTACTGCCAGAAACGCTATTCCTATTCTTTGCATGAAATCAGTAGGCATATTACCTTAGTTTTTCCCTCTAACTTCACAACTAACTGTTAAGCTATCAGAGAAAGGGTGCAGTCTGGATCATCTATGGTCACTGAGCATGCCTGTTGATGAAGATCATCTGCTGGATCTACTCTTATGACCACTCCATACTTTTATAGACAACGGTTTACAAGCCCGTTTGACACATCCAGTTCCCTTCTATCAGATCAGATCCTTTTGGCAACCATAATGCTACCACCCCAGGAACACTTACAAGCCTAATTTATTCAATCCCAGAGAAACAGTAACATGGTTCATAACAAGCACTAAAGTTCAACAATAAGCCCCTAAAAAACACATGCAACACTGTCTTCTGTCACCAATAACAAACCAGGAGGATCCTAAGATCATCACCTTATACGAATAAGATGTCCTATATTTGAGGGGATGAAATTCCTGACCTAAAAGACGAGTGAACTAACTATCAAAGCTACTCTTCGTAACTTTATCATTCAACAATATTATGCATCACTGGTTTGTTAAAATCCAAATATCCAATATTACAAACACTGCACAATTTTGACATGCAAAAATCCGAAATCCTTGAGTAACCAACAAGAACACACTCCGAGGTTACAAAATTGAACCCTAATTTTAAATTCTAAACATGAATCACTCTTTATCAACATAGAGATGTTAAGTAGATAAAAGAAAGAACCAAAGAAACATCAATCAAGGTACAATCAGCTCAATCAATTCAAAAACCCTAACCAGTGATAACTATGAAGGAAATTTAGTCCCTAATCAACACAAACAAACAAACAGTCACAAATTTTTATTAACAATAAAAAGAAACAAAACCTAGGAATCAGAAGGAGGAACGGTTCACATACCTAAATATTTCACCAGTATTGACGATGCCTTTTTCTGATAATTCACTTACCTACGCAAACTATCTCTCTCTGAGCTTTTATGTTTCGTCCTTTCCTTTTATCCTCGGGAAAAAGTGAAAGGACGAATTGGTAAAATATCTGAAAGAAGCAAGGGTATATTGGTAAACCTACAGTATTACCATAAATTTCTAGAATACCGGAAAGCCAGGCCGAAGACTAAACTAGAGCGTTCGGTGTGGGGACGCCGACACCAGCAAATTCTTAGGAAAAGAGGCAAGTACTGTATTTCGACTTTGGTTGTCGACTTGTCGGTTTGATTTTTTGTTTTTTTTACAGGAAAAGAAAAATATTACTCCCTCCGTCTCTAAAAGATAGGAAGGTTTGTGTGTAAATAACGAAAATGTCACCGACCGCAATTCTTACACACAAACCTGCCTATCTTTTAGAGACGGAAGGAGTATTTAAAAATAACGGAAATGTCACCGACCGCAATTCTTAGAAATTGGATTACCTCCAACAGCCAAATTTGGATTGCATTGTTGATAGTATGCAATGGAATCCGATTTCAGCGAAAACAATAAAAGACTAATATACCATTATATGATTAATATCTAGGAGCATCTCCAATAGTGGGTGCTAAAAGTCCCACGTGAAAATATTATTTAGACCCTTATTTATGAAAGTTTCCGATTTTGTGCACCTCGGCTTTAACCGGGGTGCACATTCCTCCCTTCCTAATAAACTAAAATTCTTTGGACGTTATCTTTTGATCTAAATTATTTTATTTTTGATTTATTGTATAAAATAATAAATATGTATTTCGGGAACTGTGCAATCTCTGTAAAGACTTCCGTCGTCACTTTCTTTTTCTTCTTTCTTCTGAAAGACAAAGAAACAACAAAGAAGGTGAAGATGGAACATCTGAATCATCGGATTTTATTTTTTTTATAGTTATTGTACTTATTGAAACGAACCCATCTCAAACATAGTGATGACTGATTTATTTGCAAAAATATTGATCCAGTAAGTTGAAAGCTCTTTCTAGAAGATTTAGTTGTCAAAAATGGGGAACTATTCTTCATTACTAGTATTATGTATAATTCCTATCAAAAAAAAATAATTCCCTTCACAATTCTAATACCACTTCTAATCAGGGTCTTTAAATTATAAGTGCAATCAGGTAATCAGCATCGAAAACATATTAATACAAACACAACCATATTTTATTAGATGCAAGCACACCCACGGATCAACATAAAAAATAAACATAAACGGAAAAATCAGTGCAAGCACACGAAGACAAGTTATTGAATCAAATCGAATGAAAAAAATTCCAAGTGATCACGGAGATGATAATCATAAACGACATTAGCTTTGAAAACATATTCCTATTTTTGGAATTACTTTAGATTTGCTTGCTGCTTTGCTGATGCTAGAATTGATATTCCTAGTTTGTCAAAACTGTTCACTTCCATTAAACTTACATTTGTTGGGAAGGGATTAAGGGAAAGAAGAAAAGGCGAACAGAGTTATGGGAGGGATAAGATAGAGGTATATGGAGAAGATGAGTTGAGAAAATCTCGAAAATCGTGTTTATTTACTTTTTACCTAAATATAACTGCGAAGAAAATAAATTTCTACAAGTAGAAATTTCTCGTTAAGCCCAACCAATGATAAAACGAGGAATGTGCACCCGCGGGTGCACAAAGTTGCACTCTGAAAGTTTATACCTTTTGTACAAATATTACTTCAATTTTTATAGGTGGTTCTAACTAATTTAAAAACTAAACTAATTTTCCTTTTTTTTCTATTGGTTTATTTTAATTTTAAAATATAAACAAAATAAAAAAATTAGTTAAATTAATGACATGGAGCTCATTCCGAAGGTCTAGATAAGACCTTCTTGGAGACCTTTGTATTTATTTTTTCACCCCTCCTACTTTGTAGGACCTACTATTGGAGATGAATTTATTTCAAATGAGGGTCTAAAATCATATGTGTCGTGTAAAAATAAAAATTTCACCTTCTATTGGAGATGCTATAATATATCTTATTAGAATTTAGCAATAATCTGATTTTCTAAAACCTTCTCTTGTAACGTAGGCCATGTTTGTTAAAATTTATAATTATCTATGTATGATTATAAATAATCATAAATTGATAAATGATTATGATATAATCATTTTTAAAATAAACTTTTCCAAACATTTTTTTTTAAATAATTGATTATCTTAGAATGATGATCTCAAAAAGGAGAGGAAAGAACAATGATCTAGGATTATTTTTTTTAGTCATGTGTTGTTTTTTTGTCTCTCTCTCTTGATAGTTAGAAAAAATAAGAAGAAAAAAATTAATTTGAGTTTGTTAGAAAAAAATAATTGATTATAATAAATTTTTAAAACAACTTTTTTTCTGTTTATGGAAATAATGGATTTTTTCAATTTTATGATTAAAATAATCAATTATTATAATGGTTACCAAACACATATAGAATCCATTATAATCTGCATAATGGATTATGGGTTGATAATCTATTAAAATAATGTATTGCAACTTATTCGAGCAGATTAAAGATCGATAACCCAAAGTTGTTTTTCAAATTTATTGAAGACTGTTAAAGTCATAATATGTATGTAGTAGACATGTCAACGAATACCAAATTTCCACTCAAGGAATGGATTCCCTATAATCCTATTATTGGAATCATATTACCATGTAATCTGATTATTTCTCTTCCTATTCTCCCAAACGAACACACGCTGCAAAGTTACAAAAAGAAAAAAAAAATGAAAAAAAAGAAAAAAAAAACAAAGGCCTAAACATAAGCTCCAGCAAGAAACTACCTAGAACACAGCGTATTTTCATTTTCATCCTAAGGCGTCTCAATTTCGGTAAGGTTACCAAAGAAATTAAAGATACATAAAAGAAAGTTGTGCAAGAAAATCATCATTAGTCAAACTGGTGTTTGTAGGTGAAAATGGTTTCTGCTGATTTCGGTAATTTTGGGTGTACGGGTGAGAAACAATTTAAACCCTAAACAATGTACTGCAAGGGAGTACTTTAGATTCGAGAGATCAATCTGTACAAGTCCGGCCTAAACCAAGAAATGGCCGTTCCATACTTGCTTCGGTCACAAAGTGAAGGAGAATGGGTTGGTTTTGGGGAGGGAAGCAAGGAAAGTGATGAGACCAGAATAGTTGATTTTGGAAGAGTAGTTGTGTTACTACGACTTGTATCAGAAAAGTGGGAAGGCTAACAAATGGTAAGCTAGCAAGTATTTTCAGAGTGTTATGTATTCCCGAATGAACTTGTTGTTCGGTGGAAATAGGTAAGACCTATTTATACAAGTCGAAGTGAAACGTACTCTGGTCTCATTAAGGAATGGAAAAATGGGTAAGTAAATGGGAGGAGGTGGTAACGCATGGAATTAATGTTCCATAAAACCGTTAACGCATGGAATTGATGTTCCATGAAACCGTTAACGCATGGAATTGATGTAAAAAGCATTTCACCATTAACTCCCTGTATTTACTAACCGCCTCACCCTTACGACAATTCCTTATGACGGGGGTAGTGTACGCCGCACGATGTAAACCGCCAAACCAATACCCAAAGAGGATCCCCCAGTTTGTGATATGTGTTGATATCTCGAATGTTTTTGTGGAAAACATGTAGCATGTTGTTCTTGTCTGGCAAGTCGTACTTGGGATACTTGCTAGCTTGGTGACCTTCGACGGTCGAGATTTTGCACCTCAAGAGGAAAGATAGCCGTTGATCGTTGCACGCTTTCGTTTTGATAGCCGTGTAGGGAAGGCCAGCATGGTGGCGCGGCTAGGTTGGCATGTCGTTGGCATGGCATGGTTTGGCGTGGCCAAACTTAGGTTTTCGGGCCAAAGGTTACCATGCGTTGTCTGGTAACCTTGGATGGTTAGGATTTGTTCCTGAGATTGAAGGGCAACCGTTGATTGTTGCACGCCTTCGCTTGGGTAGCCGTGTAGGGAAGGCCAGCATGGCGGCGCGGCTAGGTTGGCATGGCATGGTTTGGCGTGGCCAAACTTAGGTTTTCGGGCCAAAGGTTACCATGCGTTGTCTGGTAACCTTGGATGACTAGGATTTTCTCCTGGGATTGAAGGGCAACCGTTGATTGTTGCATGCCTTCGCTTGGGTAGCCGTGTAGGGAAGGCCAGCATGGTGGCGCGGCTATGTTGGCTAGGGCCAAGGCAGGGTGTGGTTTGGCTTGGCATGGCGGGGCCAAGGGTTTTCCATGGGCACATGGTGCGACTAGCTTGGCTAGGTGCGGTTTGGCTTGGCATGTGGGGCCAAGGGTTTTCCATGGGCCCATGGTGTGGCTAGCTTAGCTAGGTGTGGTTTGGCTTGGCATGGCGGGGCCAAGGGTTTTCCATGGGCCTTTGGTGCAGCTAGCTTGGCTAGGTGCGGTTTGGCTTGGCATGTGGGGCCAAGGGTTTGCCATGGGCGCATGGTGTGGCTAGCTTGGCTAGGTGCGGTTTGGCTTGGCATGTGGGGCCAAGGGTTTGCCAAGGGCGCATGGCGTGCCTAGCTTGGCTAGGTGCGGTTTGGCTTGGCATGTGGGGCCAAGGGTTTGCCATGGGCGCATGGCGTGGCTAGCTTGGCTAGGAGCGGTTTGGCTTGGCATGTGGGGCCAAGGGTTTGCCATTGGCGTATGGCGTGGCTAGCTTGGCTAGGTATGGTTTGGCTTGGCATGTGGGGCCAAGGGTTTGCCATGGGCGCATAGCGTGGCTAGCTTGGCTAGGTGTGGTTTGATTTGGCATGTGGGGCCAAGGGTTTTCCATTTGCGCATGGCGTGGCTAGCTTGGCTAGGTGTGGTTTGGCTTGGCATGTGGGGCCAAGGGTTTGCCATGGGCGCATGGCGTGGCTAGCTTGGCTAGGTGCGGTTTGTCTTAGCATGTGGGGCCAAGGGTTTGCCATGGCGCATGGCGTGGCTAGCTTGGCTAGGGGCGGTTTGGCTTGGCATGTGGGACCAAGGTTTGGCGAGACCAAGCTAGGTTCGTGACCAAGCTAGGGTTTTGGGCCAAAGGTCGTTCGGTAACCTCGGACGGCTAGGATTTGCTCTTGGGATTGAATGGCGACCGTTGATTGTCGCATGCCTTCGTTTTGGTAGCCTCGTATGGAAGGCCAGCAAGGTGGCGCGTCTAGGTTGGCATGGGGCCATGGCAAGGTGCGTTTGGCATGGCGCGGTAGGTGTGGCTGGCATGGTTTTCCATTGGCACAGGGGTGCGGCTAGCATGGTTGGCATGCCTTGGCGCGGTAGGTGTGGCTGGCATGGTTTGCCATTGGCACAGGGGTGCGGCTAGCATGGTTGGCATGCCTTGGTGCGATAGGTGTGGCTGGCATGGTTAGCCATTGGCACATGCGGTGTGAGAATTAGGGTTTTGGCATGTCGAAACCCTAATTAGCATTAAAAAAGGTACCCAGGTAATTTTTCATGAGACAAATTAAAGGGTTCAATAAATGTGCTTGGTTTGGACATTATTACTCAAGTTCCGTGACGTCATTGTCTGACTAGGGTTTTACGATTTTACCCCTAAGCTAAAAACCACCATCAACAACTGGTTAGAGGAATACTTACCAACTAAACTATCATCACCACAATCCAAATATAGTAAAAATGACACATGCAGTCCAACAATTCATCGAAATGTAATAGTAACCTTTAAGCCAATATGATCTGTTCACTAACCAAATCATTGTCCTCACTAACCAAATCATTGTCCTCTCTTCTCTCTCTTCTCCTCTCCGTTGGATATGGAGTAATTCTCTATATCTGGTTTTTCCTAAAAAATCCCCCAAAGTATGCAAAGATAACCGATCAACCAAACTTTGATATGGAAAGAGCGGAGGTAAGCGATGATGAAAAAAAAAAGGTTATCATGCATCATAAAAGTCTGTTTTGGTTCGTTCCATTCATCCACAAATTTCAAAACTCACAAGCATATTTTTCAAACATTTCCTTTTTTTCTTAATAATGCATATATTATATAACAATCATAAGATTAATGATTTCAAAACATAAAAACTTCATAATCATAAAAAACTTTAAAACATAAAAAAAACTTCCCTGCATTCTATTACTGATCATCTTACTTTCTTCTACTCTTATGTCCTTCTCTCTTTAAAATGGATTGTCGAGATACATGCGAAATCCAATTAGGATTCATTCATCTGTTCCAAATAAGCTCTAGTGGATCCAACATAAGGGATTATAGCATTATGAGGACCAGGTACAAGTCCGGTGTTGGTTCAGGGCACAAGGCTAGTATAAGGTCGACTTTCAGTCAAGCATATGTGGGTGGGACCCACGTTCGGATCAAACGCACATGGTGGGACCGCATTCATGTGCACGTATTATAACACGGTTTTTCTTATGTTCATGAGAATTGTGTTTACGAAATTTAAGCCAAAGTCTCTTTCCAAGCTATAACCTAAGAAGCTAGTTTTGCATGCAACAACGGAAGAAGAAGCAAAAACGACATATTCACGGAGTCGCGGAACTAAACCATCCTAGCAAATATGGGCGTTTTTTACTATCAATCTTGATGGGAAAGCTAAGCATGATGTATCTTACAAAACGTTTTTACCTAAGAAATTAGG
Source organism: Papaver armeniacum (assembly GCA_023531295.1). Taxonomy (NCBI): domain Eukaryota; kingdom Viridiplantae; phylum Streptophyta; class Magnoliopsida; order Ranunculales; family Papaveraceae; genus Papaver; species Papaver armeniacum. Next base: position 57,054 of record JAJJWW010009491.1, read on the forward strand.
GTTTTTCCTTAAAAAAAAAAGAAAAAAAAAAGAAGAAGAGAGAAACCGAAACTTAACTTGGCGCGGACGGACGGCAGCGGGCGACGGCGGCAGCAGGAGCATAATAAAGTTTTTAATTTGTTCGTTGTAGTAGTAAAAGGGGTTGTCGTTCACTCGGACGTTGTTGAGATTAAATTAAAAGGTTTAACGAAAATAATAAAAGAGAGTGTCACCGGGACTTAGGATTCTACCGCATTCATAACATAAGACTCAATTAATTATTCTTCAGCAATTATCGCTCAATAAATAAAACAACACCGACTCTTATTTTTGCCAAGGTAGATTCTCCAAATATTAGTTATAAATCGTAAGCATGGGACATCAAACATCTAAGAAAGCATGACACATCTAATAAAATGATAACTAATTTTTTCAAATCATAAAAAAATTTAAAATAAATGCAAAAGTCATAAAAAGAATAAAATAATTTTACCCATGTATGAATTTCGGCTTCCTTCGTCGTCCCAGTGATGGGGTTTAGCTTCTCATGATGAAAACACACTCAAAATTCATTTTTTTATTGCCCAAATGGTGTTTACAAAGAAGAGAAAATAAGAAAATCAAATTAAACCGGGAATTCACAACGTTTATAAGCGTTGCAAACCCACTGTTACAAAGAATAACAGTAAACTGTCGCAGGATGACAGTCTTATCTCTTAAGCATAAACGACAATGTTTTACGATTGTCCTTGCAGGTCTGTTCTTCGTGTTCTTCACTATTTCTCTCGGGCCGCTCAGCAGATTTCTCGCAAAGACAATTCTCTCGACTCTGTAGCCTCCCCAATCACTCGATATCTTTCTCTGACTCCCAGGAATCATTTATATACCCAAAAGCAACGAAATCTCACGTAATAACTACTAATAATTCTCCCATTGCAAGGCAGTAAAGAATATTTTCTTCCCTTTATTCTCTTTTCACACGTCAACTGGTAGCTAAATTTCTCCCGACACGACACCAACACGTTCTCAACAGAAGTTAAAGTTCTCCAGACACATATAAACCTTTCAAATACAGGATAGAAAATCCCGAGAATAACTCACAAAATGTGCTTGCCCTGTTTTCTCTAACTCGGTGAATTATTCGAATCCAGCTCATATACTTATTCTGTTTAATTGAAACAGGATTATTCCAAGCCCAAGCAGCATCCAAATCCGTGTACGACTCGTCCAAACCAAATCCATGGAATACCGCCTGTGAACCCGAGAATAGCATCTCACTGTGTTTCTTCAAGTCCACGATTCCATCCAATTTTAGAAAAATCAAAGTGGTAATTGAACTTTTATCCTTACTTTTGATGATCTACACAAATATCCTTATCACATAATAATTTTGTCCCTCTTTATCAATAGCCCATCAGGGGTCCAATAAGATTTTTATTTCTTCCAAATTTACCCTCCCATCTATCTACCTATTTCTTTTAAAATCACGGATTCAATCAGTTCATATTCAATTTTACATCTGAAAAAATCATTTCTTTGTTCTCTCCGTTTCTTTCAACCACCACCAGCTCCACCGCCACCACCACCACCAGCTCCACCGCCACCACCACCAGCTCCGCCTCCGTTAACATCAGATCTGTGTTTCTGTACCTAATTAGTTTCGGTAGACTCGATCTGGGAGATGGGGAGAGAGATTTGAGATAAGAGATTTGAGAGAGATATATACAGATCTGAAACAGAAATTAATTTTTGTTTGTTTGGTTATGGATCAAAATAATTGCATACAGTAATTTATTTCAAAAATGGGGATCAGTTTTCCAATTTGATTAGCGTACGAGGAATAAGCAAATAACCATTCAACTAAGAGAACAACTAAGAGATTTATGTTGTGCAGTATATTAGATGCGGAATTATTTAGGTATATTAAAAAGAAGATGATGTCTATGATGATGTCTATGCTTTAGAATTATTATACGCGTGCGTTAGATCAATCCATGGCAAGTGAAACGGCTAGAAATGATTTTAGTGAAGATGATGTCTATGCTTTACTTAATGAAAGGATGAAGGGGATAAATATGTTCGATTATAAGGTAAGTTCTATTTCGTATTTCTTGGATTTTGATGTCCTGTCTATTGGTTTTTGAATTTAGGGTTTTCTGTGTTGGTATGAAATTTGCAGGGGAGGTGCGAACAGATGACTGATTATATTAAGAGGTTGAGACTATGTATAAAATGGTTTCAAGAACGTGAAGCAAGTTATGTGATTGAGCGTGAGAAGAATCAGACGACATTAGATTCCTTAGAGAAGAAATGTAATCAAACAGGTGATTTTTTTTTTTTTTTTTCTAGATTACAATTAGTGTTCTCAGTCAGATTTCTGAATTGACATTGATTATAATTAGTTAGAGACGTAAATGAGAACAAGTTAATGGATGAAATGAATAACTAAGAGATTTATAAATGAGAACAACTAAGAGATTTATGTTACTTATGCCTTGGCGGAGTAGATGAAATGAATAAGCGTACGAGGAATCAAATTAATTTCACAAATGAATCAGGGTAAGAGGAATCAATATAATTACTAATTTTTAGTTTTGATCTTTAATTTTCTTTGGCTGTAATCTTTAGTTTCTATGTTTACTGAAAGATCTAAAAAAAGGAGTGAACGTAAAATGTGAATTGACCTGCAAAAACATTAAAGTAGCTATATTTTTTGTTTTGTATAGTGGTGTAAGCACGATAAGCACGATTGTGTTTATCATGGTTATAATGATGATTTGCTATGTCGATTTTTTGTACTTTTCGTGATGTTTGTTTGCTTCATTTTCTTACAAAGCCGTCCAAATTCATTAAAATTTGTGCACATTGCGAAATTTTCATGATTTGCTATGTTGAAATTATGTTTTATGAAGCTACAAGTGATAATCATTTGTTATTTTGTTGGTGGCAGTGTTTGTATGAGTTGTTATTCTGAGAGATTGAAGCATGTTCTTTGAATGAAATATGGTGGTTATCTGGTTTGAAACGGTGATATTGGATCAACTATGGTTGTTGATCCAACTGCAATGGATAAACTTCTATTGTTGATCCAAGCGTAATGGATAAACATCCCTTTGTTGATTCAATGAGATAGGTTTTGAAGATGGTCTTGGAGCTGTTGGTGTTTATGAAGCTACAGGTAATGAAATATGGTGGTTATCTAGGTTGAAGCAGGCAGTGATATTGGATCAACTATGGTTGTTGATCCATATATTTTGGATCAACTATGGTTGTTGATCCATCTATATGGGATCAACTCTGTTGTTGATCCTTTGAACTCATGTTTTGTAGTTTAAATCATGTAAATTTGTTCTAATGTTGAACTTGTGGTGCAATGGTAGCATGGTGACTCCATGTCGGATGATGCGTGTTCGACTCACGCCATGTTCACTCCATTTTACATGGATAAACTATCATTCTTGATCCAATTTTACATGGATCAACTTCCATTGTTGATCCACTAAAATTGGATCAACTTCTACTGTTGATCCTTTTTTCTTGGATAAACTAGATAAACATCTATTGTTGATGGTTTTGTTGGTGAATCTAAGCTGCGGTGATGAAGTGGTAGCATTTTTCCATCAGCATGGATAAACATCCATTGTTGATCCAGCGCAATGGATAAACTTCTCTGGTGATCCAAACGCAATGGATAAACATCCACTGTTTGATCCAAGTGAAACAGATCAACTACTTTTTGTTGATACAAAAATATTTGACCCGGCGACAGCGGTGATTGGTGGCAACGGCGCGACGAATTTGTGGTGGTGGCGGCAACGAGACTAGTGGTGGTGTAATGGTGGTGGTGAAGGAGTGGTGGTGGAATATTGGTGGTGGTGGCGGTTGGTAGGTGGTGGTTGTTGAACGGTGGTGGTGGTGGTGGAATGGTAGTTGAATGTTGGTGGTGGTGGTGGTGGTGGTGGTGATAGTGGTGGTGGTGAAGTGGTAGAGGAAGAAATTTGTTTTATTTTGAAATAAAGAAAAATATTATATGGATAAGGGTATTAAGGTAATCTAATATTAAATGGATAAGGTTATAAAAAAGGAGGGACATATTTATTGTTGCATAAGGATATATTTGTAGGGGAGTTAAAAGTAGGGACATATAATTAATATACCCAAAATCAAAAGCCATTACCATCTCTGTTTAGATCGTACAAGTCAACACAAAGCGATTCCGACCATTGAATCTCTCTCAAACACTTTCAAATCTCGAAACCTAAAATGCCAGGTGACTAGTTTGCCTCACATCAACGATTCTAGCCAAATTAAATCGAAACAAAGAAGCTTACTGAAGCTCTGTTTAGCCGACAAGATCATACCCATGCAATTTCATCCTTTTAATCTCGTTATAACACCTTCAATTATCGAACCCTTATTAGGTTCTTTGAAAACCAAAATTCCCGCCAAATTCATAATTCAAAAGGTTGAAGACGATTGCTAATCCGGAAGTGCGAATAGCAATTAGGGTGCCCTTAGTAATTAGGTGCCCATTATCCAAAACCGAGAGTCCGAATAACATGTGTCCTCAGGGTACAAAAACCACTTTTCGAGCAACTTTCTCCATAAGAGCTTATTTCACAAAAACACCTACAAACAAGTTTATTAGTGATAAAATGAGTCCCGGCTAATGTATTTATGGGTGAAAATGCGTCGCACTTTCGTGCTCATCAAATTCCCCCACACTTACATTTTGCTAGTCCTCGAGCAAAACAGAAAATTGACCCGCTACACAGCTGGTCATATAATAAGAGAGAGTTAGACTCGCTACACAGCTGGTCATGACAAATGGCAGCACACAATTTTTTTTTTTTTTTTTTTTTTTGAGATCCGCTACACAACCGGGTCATAACATGCAAGAAAAAGAAAAGACCCGCAACACTCTGACTGGTCATAAGCCTAACAATCATATTATATATATATATATATATTTTCCGGTTCCGCTACACAATTTGGTCATAATATGCTAGAAAAATCTTGAAAAAGAAAAATAAAAAGTTAATAACCACTCCCCACACTTAAACATTACATTGTCCTCAATATAATTGAGTCATCCAAAGTAAAAATTGAGATGGGAAATTCAAAAAGAAATAACAAAAAAATAAACAAACAAACATAAATAAATAAATAATTATACCCTCTTGGAATGTACAAAAACGGATCCCCATACACTAATAACCTGAAAACTTGGGGATCGACCCAAAATACAATATTTACAAATGACAGCTTCACAATTATTTTATAAAAAAAATGGGGACATCGAAAATTTGTTAGAAAACAAAATTTACCCTAAACCAAGTTTTCTGCACATGGAAGTGCGTAAAGAACAAAATATGGGGATTCTATTGAGACTGGGGAAATTTTCAACTGGCTCATGCACGAGTATTAGAAATAGGCAAATTCTCCGGGTACTTAAATGCAAAGTAATCCAACAACACTTTAGAAGCACACAATTCTAACCCTAAATTAGGCAACTTTTGGAAGTCTAGTGGTCTAGAAACAACCTCTAAGTCGGGTGAATGATCTTGTGAGGTAGATTCATCTATGGAATTAGGCGAATCATCACACAATCATCCACATGGTCATCTATACGTTCTGTTTGGAACAGAGAGTCACTATAAGACTGATCATCATCATCATTAAATAATCTTTGACATTCTAGAATTCTCAATCTTTGTTCCAAACTAGGCGGTGTGTGTTTGTAATACTTCTCATATATAGTTTGATGTGATTCTTCACTTATCTCATGTGGAGCAGAAACTCCATACCATTGCCTACGCATATATCCAGCAAGCGTCATCTTAGATGAGGTTTCCTGGTAATTTGACTTTCTACGCTTATATTCTGCCAGCGTCATCGTAGGTGACGTCTCCTCAGAAGAAGTCATCATCCTCAAAAATTCCCCGAAAAGAAGTACAAAAAGAAACGCATAAAAAGGAAAAAGAAAATACTGTACAAAAAAAAAGAAAGAAAATAAAAATAAACCTAAAAATAAATCTAAAAACAAATCGCGTCGGCGCGCCAAAATTAATTAAGTTTTTAATTTGTTCGTTGTAGTAGTCAAAAGGGTTGTCGTTCACTCGGACGTTGTTGAGATTAAATTAAAAGGTTTAACGAAAATAATAAAAGAGAGTGTCACCGGGACTTAGGATTCTACCGCATTCATAACATAAGACTCAATTAATTATTCTTCAGCAATTATCGCTCAGTAAATAAACAAACACCGACTCTTATTTTTGCCAAGGTAGATTCTCCAAATATTAGTTATAAATCGTAAGCATGGGACATCAAACATATAAGCAAGCATGACCCATCTAATAAAATGATAACTAATTTTTTTCAAATCATAAAACAATTTAAAATAAATGCAAAAGTCATAAAAAGAATAAAATAATTTTACCCATGTATGAATTTCGGCTTCCTCCGTCGTCCCAGTGATGGGGTTTAGCTTCTCATGATGAAAACACACTCAAATTTCATTTTTTTATTGCCCAAATGGTGTTTACAAAGAAGAGAAAATAAGAAAATCAAATTAAACCGGGAATTCGCAACTTTTATAAGCGTTGCAAACCTTTATTACAAAGAATACGATAAACCTGTCGCGAGGATGACATCTTATCTCTTAAGCATAAGCGACAATGTTTTACGATTGTCCTTTGCAGGTCATTCTTCGTGTTCTTCACTATTTCTCTGCATTGCTGCTGCTGATTTCTCAAAGCAATTCTCTCGACTTTCTGTAGCCTCCCAATCACTCGATATCTTTCTCGACTCCCGGGAATCATTTATATACCCATGACAACAAAATCTCACGTAATAACTACTAATAATTCTACCATTGCTCGTGAAGAAAGAAAGAATATTTTCTTCCCTTTATTCTCTTTTCACACGTCATTGGTAGCTAAATTTCTCCCGACCACGACACCAACACGTTCTCAAGAAGTTAAAGTTCTCGGACACATATAAACCTTTCAAATACAGGATAGAAAATCCCGAGAATAACTCACAAAATGTGCTTGCCCTGTTTTCTCTAACTCGGTGAATTATTCGAATCCAGCTCATATACTTATTCTGTTTAATTGAAACAGGATTATTCCAAGCCCAAGCAGCATCCAAATCCGTGTACGACTCGTCCAAACCAAATCCATGGAATACCGCCTGTGAACCCGAGAATAGCATCTCCACTGCGTTTCTTCAAGTCCACGATTCCATCCAATTTTAGACAAATCAAAAGCCATTACCATCTCTGTTTAGATCGTACAAGTTAAGACAAACGATTCCAGCCATTGAATCTCTTTCAAACACTTTCAAATCTCGAACCTAAATCTTTCGTGACTAGTTTGCCTCACATCAACGATTCTAGCCAAATTAAATCGAAACAGAGAAGCTTACTGGAAACTCTGTTTGGCGAGAAGATCATACCCATGCAATTTCATCCTTTTAATCTCGTTATAACACCTTCAATTATCGAACCCTAATTCTGGTTCTTTGAAAACCAAAATTCCCGCCAAATTCATAATTCAAAAGGTTGAAGATGACTGCTAATCCGGGAGTGCAAATAGCAATTAGGGTGCCCCTTAGTAATTGGGTGCCCCTTATCCAAAACTGAGAGTCCGAATAACATGTGTCCTCTGGGGTACAAAAACCACTTTTCGAGCAACTTTCTCCATAAGAGCTTATTTCACAAAAACACCTACAAACAAGTTTATTAGTGATAAAATGAGTCCTGACTAATGTATTTATGGGTGTAAATCGTCGCACTTTCGTGCTCATCAAATTCCCCCACACTTACATTTTGCTAGTCCTCGAGCAAAACGAGAAAATTGACCGCATACAAGTGGTCATATAATAAGAGAGAGTTAGACCCGCTACACAGCTGGTCATGACAAATGCCATACACACGGCACACAATTTTTTTTTATTTTTTTTTGAGACCCGCTACACAGCTGGTCATAACATGCAAGATAAAAGAAAAGACCCGCTACACAGCTGGTCATAATCCTAACAATCATATTATATATATATATATATATATATATATATATATATATATTTCCCAGACCCGCTACAATTTGGTCATAATATACAAGAAAAGTCTGAAAAATAAAAAAATAAAAAGTTAATAACCACTCCCCCACACTTAAACATTACATTGTTCTCAATGTAATTGAGTCATCCAAAGTAAAAATTAAGATGGGAAATTCAAAAATGAAATAACAAACATAAATAAACAAACATAAATAAATAAATAATTATACCTACTGGAATGTACAAAAACGGATCCCCATACACTAATAACCTGAAAACTTGGGGATCGACCCAAAATATAATATTTACAAATGACAGCTTCACAATTATTTTATAAAAAAAATGGGGACACTGAAAGCGTCGAGAAAACAAAATTTACCCTAAACCAAGTTTTTACTTGCACATGGAAGTGCGTAAAGAACAAAATATGGGGATTCTATTTAGGACTGGAAATTTTCAAGCGGCTCATGCAGTATTAGAAATAGGCAAATTCTCTGGGTACTTAGATGCAAAGTAATCCAACAACACTTTAGAAGCACACAATTCTAACCCTAAATTAGGCAACTTTTGGAAGTCTAGTGGTCTAGAAACAACCTCTAAGTCGGGTGAATGATCTTGTGAGGTAGATTCATCTATGGAATTAAGCGAATCATCCACACAATCATCCTGAGGGTCATCTATACGTTCTGTTTGGAGAGAGTCACTATAACACCGATCATCATCATCATTAAATAATCTTTGGCATTCTAGAATTCTCAATCTTTGTTCCAAACTAGGCGGTGTGTGTTTGTAATACTTCTCATATATAGTTTGATGTGATTCTTCACTAACCTCATGGAGCGAAACTCCATACCATTGCCTACATATATTGACAAGCGTCATCTCGGATGAGGTTTCCTGGTAATTTGACTTTCTACGCTTATATTCGCCAACGTCGTCATCGTAGGTGACGTCTCCTCAGAAGAATTCATCATCCTAAAAAAATTCCATGAAAAGATGTACAAAAAGAAACGCATAAAAAGGAAAAAGAAAATATTGTACAAAAAAAAGAAAGAAAATAAAATAAAAAATAAACCTAAAAATTAATCTAAACACAAATCCGCGTCGGCGGCGCCAAAATTAATAAAGTTTTTAATTTGTTCGTTGTAGTAGTAAAAGGGTTGTCGTTCACTGGACGTTGTTGAGATTAAATTAAAAGGTTTAATGAAAATAATAAAAGAGAGTGTCACCGGGACTTAGGATTCTACCGCATTCATAACATAAGACTTAATTAATTATTCTTCAGCAATTATCGCTCAATAAATAAAACAACACCGACTCTTATTTTTTCCAAGGTAGATTCTCCAAATATTAGTTATAAATCGTAAGCATGGGACATCAAACATCTAAGCAAGCATGACCCATCTAATAAAATGATAACTAATTTTTTTCAAATCATAAAACAATTTAAAATAAATACAAAAGTCATAAAAGAATAAAATAATTTTACCCATGTATGAATTTGGCTTCCTCAGTCGTCCCAGGTGATGGGGGTTTAGCTTCTCATGATGAAAACACACTCAAATTTCATTTTTTATTGCCCAAATGGTGTTTACAAAGAAGAAAATAAGAAAATCAAATTAAACAAGGAATTCATAGCGTTTATAAGCGTTGCAAACCCAGATGTTACAAAGAATACGATAAACTGTCGCGGGATGACAGTCTTATCTCTTAAGCATAAACGACAATGTTTACGACTGTCCTTGCGGAGTGCATTCTTCGTGTTCTTCACTATTTCTCTGTTGCTGCTGCAGATTTCTCTGCAGCAATTCTCTCGACTCTGTAGCCTCCCCAATCACTCGATATCTTTCTCTGTCTCCCAGGAATCATTTATATACCCAACAACAACGAAATCTCACGTAATAACTACTAATAATTCTCCCATTGCTCGGCAGTAAAGAATATTTTCTTGGGAATATTTTCTTCCCTTTATTCTCTTTTCACACGTCCACTGGTAGCTAAATTTCTCCGGACACGACACCAACACGTTCTCAAGAAGTTAAAGTTCTTGGACACATATAAACCTTTCAAATACGGGATAGAAAATCCCGAGAATAACTCACAAAATGTGCTTGCCTGTTTTCTCTAACTCGGTGAATTATTCTAATCGGCTCATATACTTATCTGTTTAATTGAAACAGGATTATTCCAAGCCCAAGCGGCATCAAATCCGTATCGACTCGTCCAAACCAAATCCATGGAATACGCTTTGGAACCCGAGAATAGCATCTCCAACTGTGTTTCTTCAAGTCCACGATTCCATCAATTTTAGACAAATCAAAGCCATTACCATCTCTTTGTTTAGATCGTACAAGTCAACACAAACGATTGACCATTGAATCTCTCTCAAACACTTTCAAATCTCGAACCTAAATCTACCCGTGACTAGTTTGCCTCACATCAACGATTCTAGCCAAATTAAATCGAAGCAGAGAAGCTTCTGGCTCTGTTTAGCAAGAGAAGATCATACCCATGCAATTTCATCCTTTTAATCTCGTTATAACACCTTCAATTATCGAACCCTAATTCTGGTTCTTTGAAAACCAAAAGTCCCGCCAAATTCATAATTCAAAAAGGTTGAAGGACGACTGCTAATCCGGGAGTGCGAATAGCAATTAGGGTGCCCTTAGTAATTGGGTGCCCATTATCCAAAGCGAGAGTCAGAATAACATGTGTCCTCAGGGTACAAAAACCACTTTTCGAGCAACTTTCTCCATAAGAGCTTATTTCAAAAACACCTACAAACAAGTTTATTAGTGATAAAATGAGTCCCGGCTAATGTATTTATGGTTGAAAATGCGTCGCACTTTCGTGCTCATCGGAAGCGGCCTGATGGTGGTAGTCATGATGGAGCCTGCCAAACAGAAAAAAATCGTAAGAAAAAGAAAAGGGTTGGTCTCTTTTATAGACAAAAATTAGAAAAATCCCAATAGAACAAGGATTCCTCTTTTGTTTGGATTCCTCTTTTGATTCAAATACCCAAAAGAGAAAGCAGGGTCCCACCAAAGGATTCCATACAAGCACAACGGCATGGACAACTAGCGGTGGTCAATAATCTTAGGGTAAACTTCCTTTATCTTTGTATTTCTCACATATGTATGTCACCATATCATGCCTACCACACAATAGTGTAACCATTATCGCTAAAGGGCGGGGACTTAATGTTGATGGTGGATTTTCAATTAAGGTTAAAATTGTAAAGCAGGGAAAATTATGCGCTAACATCTTGTAAAAGATAAAGCCATTAATAAGTGTTGAATACTTCTTCAATTTACTAATTCACCTAGAATGGAGCATGTGACAACAATCCCATTCTCAGTGAATTAAATACACGAAATTCATCGAGGTTGGAGCATGTAGCAACAATCCCATATACCACTGTGAATTCTGACATTATTAATTAATGCGTAACCCGGCCTTTGTATTTCTGTACTCATTATCGGTGCGGCATGACGACTGAGTGTTGCTCTCCAGCAGAGCAAAGCGAATCTCCAAGCATTATAGTGAAAGCATGTCACGAAATACCCGTCTATGACTCTCGGTGTGTTATCTTGCCCGATTGAGCATCGGGATTGTCCGATGTCGGTCGAAATGATCACGATCATCCAACTTCACCAAGCATGATTGGATGGCGGATCAATTCCATAACCCCAAGCAGGTATGGAATATTGCTTTTAGAACCAACGCGGGCCGCATAGTCGGCCTCCCAAAAAAAAAGATTGGCATAGCTTGCCAAAATGGCCAAACCGGGCAAGTGGACGGAAAGCCCTAAATTGGGGTTTTGCGGCACATTACATGTCGCAAAAGCAGTCTCGACCATCCATCTTGAGGTATAGATGGAGGGTGCGAGATGTAGATTCAAAGGGCCGAGCATGTCAACACAATCACAGTGGGCGCTACATACCCAGCCGGTCGGTGAGGACCAGCCATGGTTGGTCGTCCCGGTCAAATGCGCTTTGAATAGAGGCATGGCCCTTGCAGTAGTGAAACCCAAAGTAGGGTTTTGAGCATCACGAGCGTCCGTCTTCTTCGTGCACGAATAGAGGTCCAAGATTAGATTACAGCGAGTCGGTCATGCCAACATGACCCCAGTGGACCCATCTATCCCCTCACCTGCTGATTGGTCAAGGCATACCATGCAAGTTATCCAAATCGTCGCCCAAACTAAGCGTGGTCACACTTACGATTGCAAACTAATCTCGACCACTCGACTTCGGCCGGACGATTTGAGTATTAGATCACGTTTTTTCATGGGACGATCCCGGTATAGACGTGAACATCGACCTACCACCTACCGCTTTGCAGACATCGGCCAAGACCGACCAAGATTGGTCGTCTTGGAGCAACGCCCGAAGTTGGCACGATGCGCGGCTTTTGCGGCACTAGTTTTCGGCCCAAGGCGTCTCGACCACTCAAGTCGCACAGGACGAATTAGGTGGCCCAGATCACACTTTCGTGAGATAATGGGGTATGGGCGCCTACTGCCGTCATGCCGTCTACACGCATGTACGATCGGCCTGGCCAAAATCGTATCCCAAGCTTGGATTGACCAGGCTGAAGAGGGATGCTTGCGCACCTCTTCTAAAACCTAATTTCATTAACGGTTAGGATGAGTGTCTCAAAGATCATCTCGTCGAGTCAACTTCCCCGGCTTGGTTATACGATACAGTCGGGGAGTTAATTGGTCGGTCGGCATCATGGTGATCACCATCCGTCACTCTGCCACACCATGTGGTCAGTCGAGAGAGAGGATTTGCTTGCGCTGACTTCCAAACCATCACATGAAGTAGAAATTTGGACATGAGGCTATTTTGGGAGCTCAAGCAGTGATGCTTCATACATGCCGAGTATACTCGATCGATTGCACATAGAATACACACGATACTTCTAAGTATCGACTTCACGAATAAGACAGTTATTCAATTTAGCATTACATGCTACTTTTTGTGGGTCCCACGATCCCACATTCAGTTTATCAATCATGTCACAAACTGGGGGATACATCTCTTGAGGGTATTGGTGCGCGGTTTCGGCGTGCGGCGCTAACGCGCCATCACAGAACGTGTCGAGGAAGTCATGGGCCGGTTAAGTGATGATGGGAGAAGTGGGAAAGCTTTAAGTCGTGTGACACTAACATATTAGTCCACTACTCCATCACTCCACTTTCTCCACTTTCTCCACTTCCCACGAGATACGAGGGTTAGGCTAAAAGACTTGTATAAATAGGTTCTCCATCCTATTTTTCAAACAAGACAGGACAAGACAACAGAGGCAAGTGTTGATACAATCGTATTCAAACACAGGCCATTAGCTTACACCACCCAAGCAGTTCGGCTTTACGATACAAGTCATACATAGCCAACACCTTCACATTCTCAACACCTTCTTCGCTTCCCTCCCTAAGATCAACCCCATCTCCTTCACTTTGTGACCGAAACAAGTCTAGAACGGTCATTTCTTGGTTTAGGCGGACTTGCTGAAGAGGCGAACAACATGGTCGGTAGACAACGAGACTCGAGGCAACTCCACGGGAGGAAAAGACTTGTCCGAGGTACCACAACGTCTCCGGATAAAGAAAGGAAGCTGCGGCTTACGGATCTGCTAGAAGATTTATATCTCAAGACCCTTGTCAAGCTTGGGAAGATTTATTCAGTCCGCATTGACCTTTCAACTAAGTGAAGAAATGCTTGAGGAAGGAGAGATCAATCAAGGAACACGTGAGTACATAGGATGGGAGCGTTCAATTTGATCACTCCAGCAGGTGATATTCGACACCTTCACACCCGTCCCCGAGGGCAAGCGATCTGGAATATGATGACACTCACAAGTCTTCCAACTTCATCTCCGAAATGTGCTCCACATCGAAGCCATGTAGAGACACCACAACGCCCACGACGCGGGGAAAAGCTAGACTCGAAGTACCTACACTTTCCGTTCCCAATGGAAAATATTTTGGAGTTGCTGGGGCGTGGGTGAAACAGAGAGGTGGAGCTACCTCTGTATAGCGTCCACTAAGCTGATCAAGTAATGGACCCGGTATTGTCATTTCCACCAAGTTCCTTCACCACCCAACGGTGAATGCTGGCGCTTTGAAACGCATTGTTCGGAAGAAGCTTAATTCGGAGGAATAGCTTTCCTTATCTCGAAAGATTAATGCGGATGATTTCCTTAGAGAGGCTACTTCGGTTTGATACAAGTGAGGCTTCAAAAGCAAGTAAGTTACATCCAACAATCTTACAAGAAAGATAGTTTTAAAATTCCTTGGGGACTTAGCATCCGCGTGGAAAAAAGAGGCTCAATAATCAAGCGCTATGTTTGTTTCCTTTCATACTTCCCTTTTACACGACATTTGCAATTTCATGTGATATATGCAATCATTCATGACCAAGATGCAAATTCCATTTAAGATAATCCCTTTTCAGAAAAGTTGATTCGCAAAACTATCTCAAAATAAAAAAACCAATTCAATTACCTATTAATTCAAAACCAGAAGTCAAATTGTGAAAGAAAATCCTCACTATCACTCAAAAGAAAATCATCAAAAAAAAAACAAGTAGAGGGCGAAGCCTTCAAGGAAATCTTTCAACAACAACTCGTCTTTTCGTAAGGAGAGTAACCTCAATTTTTTCGAAGAAAGGCCTTTCAGCCTTCCAACTCATTATGCTGCCTTTCAATCTTCTCCTTCTTCATGAGTGACACATTCTGGAAAGGACTTCATCTCGTAATCATTTCTGGAGCTCTGAGATCTCGGAAAACCCTTTGAAGAACCAGGAGCATTGAAGTGGTGTACTGCAAACACGTCTCGGTGGCACTTCAGGTCTTCAATCATCTCCTCGTGAAGCCTAATTGGAGCAGCCAGCAGGATTTCCCACACTACACCCCTTACTCGATTTTGCTTAATTAATCCCTTGAAAGATGTAAGATCAAGAATATTTATTGATTGAATTCATGAAGTGTTTACACAGAAAATAGAATTACACTTAGAAGTTAAAACACTCTTAAACTTTTCTCTCCTAATGACTTGCTCCAACCATTCCAAAAAGATCTCTCTTCTTACTGAGACTCATTTAGCCCTTTATATAGGGTAATACATAGTGGATGATGACTAAGCTCCCTTTATTTTCGGGAGTGTCTCGCGAAGTGTCGCAGATGCACAAACATTCACTCTCGCGACACTTCTTAACCCTCGCCAGGTCTCACGTCTTCTTTATGTTTTGCCTGTCGTTATTCATTGCGTCGTTTATTTTAGCTCCTCTGACTCCCTCGCGACGTCTGTTCATTAATCCCGCGAGCCTTGTACGTTGCGATATTATGATCCTACATCTTGCCTCTTTTTCCTTGAATATTGCTTGAAGAGCGATTTGAAGGAAAAATTCATTGTTGTCATATTCCTTGGTTTCAATTGGTGAAGGAACGAGCAAAAGAATACTTTCCTTGAAAAGTACGTACTTGCCTCTATTCTTTTGCAAAGTTCAAGCTTCTTTTGAGATATATGCGAAGTATCGTCTCCTATCTCTCCTCATATTTCTCCTGCGAGGGGAAGAGTATCATGAGATTTTTACAATATTGTTTCATGTTTGATCGCTTATCTTTATCTCTTTTTAGCTTTGTACTTTTACACGGGTTTTGATTATTAATGTCTTTTCTTGACACGTTTCTTTCAACCGCTTATTCTTGACCATTCATGTCTCTTCGCATTAAATGACCTCGTTTTTCTCGAGGATCTTTTTCCCTATATATAGTTTTCTTTTCCCCTCCTTTTCATTCTTTAGTTTCTCTGCAACCTTTCTTTGACTTCTCCTTCAATTTAGCAAATCTTTTCTTCATCCTTTCGATCTTAATCTCAATCTCCCATCCATTCCCATACCGATAAATGGCTTTCATCAGTCGTGCATACAAAACTTCTTTTGAAGAAGTTCAACAAAGTTGCTTGAGAAGGGTTTTACTCTATCAACCATTCCTGATCAAGAACCTTCATCTATTCTTTAAAAAGTCGCTTTTTACGATCATCAATGTGATGATCAAAAGATTATAGTCTCGCTAGGTCAGACTTTCTGGACTTCCCATTCCCTTGTACAATCCTGAGTTGCCTTTATTTTATGAAATTTTGGCCCATGAAAAATTCTCTCGGGCTGTTTATCAATTAAGTGGTGATTGTATTCGCCTGATGCTTGAGTTCGCGAACCGCGGTGCAGGCAAAGGATCTTTATACCCTAACTCTGTCAGAAATCCCAAATTCGCAGACTTGGAAATAGCTGTTGAGAAATACACTGTGGAAAACTTTTTTGAAAATTACGCAGTGATAACTATGGTGAATGTGAAATCTCGCTGGGGCGTTCGCCTGAAGAAAAAGGATAATGTCCCTGAAGATAAATTACTCATGCAAGACATTGATTGGCACCCAGGCAATAATACTTCTCCTCGTCATTCCAAAGATGAGAAATGGTGGGTCGTACCCTTGATCTTAAACGGCCCTTACATCGCGGGCTTACATATTCTTCCTGCGAATCTCGCAGGATATCATCCTTGGGAATTCAAATGGCCTGAGAAGAAGAAAGAGGTATGTTTCCGACTTCAAATTTTGCTTTCGCAACTTTCTTTCTATAATTGCTGAGTTTGTGAAATCTTTCAGATAACCAGGTTGAGAAGAAGCTACAAAAAGGATCCGTCGGAGGATACTCTGACATTGCTTCGATCGCTTACGAGTGAAGTAAGAAACACTTCCTTTCTTCTTATTTAAAACAATATTGTTGCCTCTGTTTCTTATCTTTACGCGTATGCGAAGGTTGGAGTTGAAGAAACTATTGCTGCGAAGATTAAAAGTAAGGGAAAAACAGTCGCTCGCAAAGATAAATCTTCCGCTCCATTATCTAAGAAACGAAAGGCTCAGTCTTCTTCTCGCCTTAACTCAAGTTCTGATTCTTCTGATGATAATGATGATAATACAAACCCATCTTTTCGAAATAAGGCTCAACCGGCCAATTCTCCTATGGACCAACTATCCAAAGCATCTTCTCGCATTCTTTCCAGGGGAATGGGAGATGCTCCCCTAGCATCCCTTTGTGGAGCTCTCGCGAACGTGTGTAATCTTTGCTTTGGAAGGCAATAATTCATTCAATGGGGTCTCTAGAGTTGTGTCTCCCGACCTTTTGAATGCACTTGGGTCTCTGGGTATGTGTGCAGTCATACTTCCCTGCTAACTTTAAATTGTTTAAGTATATATATGTTTTAATGATTTTTCTATCTTCTTTTATAGGTTGGAAGAACTTCCTTTGTAGTTGCCTCGGACCTTGAGAGAAGACGCAATGACCTTGAAAAGAAGAATTCCCAATTGAACAAGAGGATTCGAGAGTTAGAAATTGAAGTCTGCGTCATCTCGCGATAAAGACGAGAGAATTCAAAAGTTAAATATCGAACTTGACTCCCAAAAGGATAAGGTGTCCACTCTTCAAAACGCCAATCAAAGCAACTTTATGGTATAAATTTTTACCTCCTTTTACTATTTTTATTTTATCGGTCGCATATTGCTACCTAACTTATTACTTTTGCAGATGTATATAATCTCTCCGATGAGGCTATTCTTCTCCATACATTTCCCGATCCTATGGATAATAATCTTCTTCTCGCTCACCTCAACAACTCTTTAAGTAGTTCATCGAACAAAATTAACTCTCTTTCATTAAATGAACTTAGGACCAAATATCGTCTTTTAGAAATTGAGCATAGATCTGGTTTAAGTGTTGCCAACCAATTTAAACGAATGTTTCTCGAGTCCCATAAAGAAACCAAAATTTTGAGGAAGAAAATTAGTGACCATATAGATGATAAAGATCGCATTGCTAATAATGGTGCACAGGCATTAGCAACATTTCAAAAATCTCTCCTTGAATTACAAATTGAGCGAGATGAATTGCTTCGCTGAATTCCTTGCTTAGTGAGCGAGAAGATAAAATTCGTTCTCTCCTTGTTATAAACAAAGGATTTACGAATTCGCACTGGCTGCGAAAATTTTAGATAATGCCGTAAATAACCTAGGTGTTGATGTTAGTCTTCACGCCGAGCATACTTCCTTGGTTAAAGATATGATATCCGACAGAGAAGGTTGCTTATTATACCTTATTGCTTCTTATTTCTGTAGTATTGCTTGTAAATTGTTAACTTGTTGTTTCTTATTGCAGTAATCCGAGAAGAGGCTTGAGTTAGAATTAGAGAGCTTGAATCTGAAAAAGAACAACTCACGGAATTTTCCGGCGAGAATTGAAGAACTCGAAACCGAAAAGAACATTTCAGAAAGAATCTCTCCTTCGCGAGAATAGATATTCCAAGTTGAAGAAACAATTTCTAACGACAATGGAGAACTTTAACAATGATGCTGTTCGTTTTTTCGCAATGGAGGCATGGAGTATGTTTGTAAGGACCACAATATCCCTCTCGCATTCATATCCCTGTCTCCTTGAAAAGGTTCCCGAGAATCGCCTGTCTCCAGACGTTTCGATAGCGAGGCCGGGCGAAGAAGAAAATTCCGCGATGAGAATAATCGATCAAGAATCAGATGAAGAAGAAGAATCACCAAAGAGATAAAACTCTACATTTTGTTTTCTTTCTCTCGCTTGTAATATCTCGTACATTTCGTATTCTTACTATAGTGTATTTCTTGGATTTTCCCCCCCTGAATTCAATCTTCACTCCCCCTCTTTTTTGGTAGTTCTTCCTTGTAATATAATCGGCTAACTAGCATTATTGATGTATAACTCTTTCATCAGAAGATGAATAACAATATTTCATCTTTTCCATTCCCATACTTGCCTCTGTTATTTATCTTCAGATGGAAGATTTTAGTTGTCATCATGTATGTTGTTGGATAATTATTTTATTGTTATTGAAATATATCGTTGCGACAAGGTCGCAAGCCGCCTTTATACTTTCATGCAATGGCCCATTGACCTTGCCTTATCATTTTTGTGTGGTCTTCCAAGTCAGACCTCCCTAATTAGAGGTCTTCCCCTGCCACCTTTCATTGCGACAAAATCGCAGGACGACTTTACACTTGCATGTAAAGACCCATTGATCTTGCCTTATCATTTTCCAAGTATTTTTGCCTCTGCAGGATATTTTAGTTGCGACAATATGACAGGCCTATATATCCTTGCGAACACATAGCCCCATGACATTGCCGTCGTGCGACGAAATCGCAGGACGTCCGTACACTTTCATGTAAAGACCCATTGATCTCGCCTTACCCTCGCGTTAGTATTATTGCCTCTGCAGGATCATTGCACAAATATGACGAGCCTAAATTCTCTTGCGAGAACATAGCCTCATGACATTTGCGTCTGTTTTGACACCCCCCCTAATGGAGAGCGTCGCCCTTATCATCTCCCCGGTTGCCCCTTCAAGGAGGCGAAACATCGCCATACAAGACTAGCTCCTCCCATCCGGTCTTAACAACAACTGCTTGTTTTCGCAGCCTCTTATCCCTTATACCTATAGGTTTATGGTTACAAGGCTGCACCCTAAGTGGAGTTTTCTTGGGGCGAGTGCAACATATGCCAAGACTTGCCAAGAATGGCCAGGGTAGGTTCATCCATCCCGGGCACTCGCTCAACCGTGTACCTCGGCGCCTTGAGCATACACTCGACTCCTAAGAAGAGACCTCGGTCGCCCAACCAGTGGTATAACCTACATATATAGTTGGGAATCCAAGGTACCTCTTCCGGATAGGCTTTCATGGGCCCCAAATTTTCATGACTCAGCGGGTGGAGCGGTGTAACCTTCCCCCGAGCCATGTCGAGAGATACCCCTTATATGACGCACTTTAGGTCTTACATTTGCCTCTTACGAAATGTTATTCGCGAACTAGGGTGTACGCCATAAAGGTTCGTCCCATTCTTTTACTCATTCATATTTGTTAAATCATTCAATCATTCATGTTTCATTATTTGTTGATACTTGTTTGCGAAGTGTTCGCACAATTTTGTATTTTCATTTTTCTTTCTTAATCGAATTCCCATATATTCTT
Source organism: Papaver armeniacum (assembly GCA_023531295.1). NCBI lineage: Eukaryota > Viridiplantae > Streptophyta > Magnoliopsida > Ranunculales > Papaveraceae > Papaver > Papaver armeniacum. The sequence goes on from JAJJWW010009491.1 coordinate 77,155, forward strand.
GTCTGCATGAGATTCTCGCACATCATTACTTCAATTGCTATTTTTTTCTCCTGTTTTTGTTGATTATTCACTTCTTATGCCTTTTGTTCCTCATATCCTTTGCTTCTTTATTACCATAATATTCGCCTGTCTCTAGGCACACACCTCGCGAGGTATGTTCAGTCCTTACTTCTATGGCATCCACCATCAATTTTTCCTTTCTCTGCTCATCTCTCACATGTTGTTTCCAACCTTTTCTTTTGGCATTTCTTTCTTCGCAGCTTTCTACATCTACTTCATGACATTGTCATGACTCCTTCCAATCTCCCTGTATGATACCAATGCCATTTGGATGTGGAAATTTAATACATTGATGATATGTTGATGCGACTCCCAAGATTTCATGAAGCCATGGCCTCCCAATCAGCGCATTGTATGGAGATTCCACGTCAACCACACAGAATAAAATATCAGTTGATAATCCTTGGAGAGGTATTCTCATGTGAACCTCTCCCTTTGGTTTGTTTGCAAGTGCCATTAAAACCATATATCTTGTATGTAGAGGGATCAAATCCTCATCTTTTCCTCCCATCGTCTTGTAAGTATGGTAGAAGAGAATATTCACCGAACTTCGGTGTCGATTAAGATTCGGTTGATCGCCCAAACAAGCTTCCGCCTCATTATCTTCTCCATCAAATGGTTTCGGGTTAATCTCTAGTTTCACAACCAACGGGCTATCATGTGTTTCTCTTCCTTTTGGCACTTCATCTCGCAGAGAAAGAAATAGTCTTCGCCTGCCACTTTTCTAATCTGCGTCGTTCTCTTGGACTCATTATTTCTTTATCATTAGCATCTCTCGCAAAGACTCTACTCGAGCACATTGTCATGAAAATCTTCGATTGTGCGATAAGAGTGGACGATAGAGTTGCAATTCAAATTTTTAGCTTTTGTTCCGACCTCTATCACAAATGTTTCCTTTCCTTTCGCCGACACTCGCTCGTGCATTTCGGTGGTGGTGGTAATGTCCGCCTTTTTTCTTCTCCCTTTAGAAAGTGATTCAGCCTTCCCTTGATCAATCATCCCGAGAATGATTCTCTTTACGTTTAGGCGTGTTTGTTTGATGTCCATGGAAGCGATGGTAAGAACAAAACTCATGACTTCGTCTTTGGTGGTGGTTCCATCCCCGCGTTCCAAGGTGCCGGTACATCTTCCATCACAAGTATAGCCTCCCGAGATCTTTTCCACACTAGCATTCGGTGGAGGCATCTTGATTGGTTCCCATACTATTCTTGCGGCTTCTCCGCCTCCATGGTTATATTGCCTTCGTCCCACCGTAAGTTTCTTGCACATGATCTAGCCTTTGAATCTTATTATTGTCATTACGGTTATAGTAGTTCCTTTCTTGTTCAAACTCCTCCTGGTCATGGCTTCCCATGGCTACTATCTTCCGCCGTCCTCATCAATGCCTCCCTCGCTTGCTTGTCCTTGCGAAGTGCTCGCCCACCGTATTGATGAATCGAGGTAAAAGCTTGCGTTCGCAGCATTAGAGTTTGTGTTCACGACGGGATAAGAATTCATTTCATTCGTCTTTCTTCTAAGGCGATGTATTCTTCCCGTAACTCTCGCAGCTTCCGCCATCGTGATTGTATTTTTGACTCTAAAAATTTGAATGTATAACAAGTTAGTCGCGAAGAGAGCATTCACAAATGAGAGAATAAGATATCTTTCCTCAACTCGTCCCGCCATTTCGCTACACATGGTCCTCCATCTTATTGTCAATCGCCTCAAGCTCTCACCAACCCTTTGCTTCAACCCGAATACATCTTCAATACCCGGGCCGTTAAGAGTTGTTACTTATGTATGCTCCTGTGAATGTGGCTTGTAAATGATTGAATGATGTGATTGTGTTCCTTGGCAGACCCTCAAACCATTTTAGTGCTTCTCCAATTAGGCTTGATGCGAAATACTTGCACAAAGATGGCATCATGATTCTCCCACCGCAACATACACCTCATATAGGCCTTGATATGTTGTATCGCACAAAGTTGTTCCATCAAAGATGTTTGTTAATGCAGTGAGATTGCACTTAGGAGGTATTCCTCCCATCTCGTACTTCTAGCGTGAAGGGATTCTTCGCAGCCTCTGCGATGGCTTCGTCAATTGTTTCCTTCCTCCTTCCCTTCTATTGTTCAAGCAATCCTCTCATTTCACCGAGTTCTCTTAAAATTTGTTCATTTGCCTCGAAATTTGATTCTACCGGTCTTTTTAGCTCGCTTCTCTCCTTCTTCGCTCATGCCTATTTTGACCTTCTTGCTCGTTATTTTCTTTCTCTCCTTTCCTCGCGACGCTTCTTCTTCATTTCTTTCTCATTCGCACACCATTATATCGGTTGTTCTTTCCTCTTGGCTGTCTCTCGGCTCTCATCTCGCACCCTCTCATATTCTTCATTAATATTTCTGTTGGTACGATTCTGTTTCCCTTCTTCTTTCGCGGTTGTCATGGTTATTCGACGGATTGCTTCTTCCATCTCTTGGTTTTCCATTTCTCGCTCTTATCCTTTCTCTCTCTCGAGCTAGCCGCGCTTGTTCAATGTAGTGTCTCTCAATGTCATCCTCGATTTCTCGGTTTCTTCTCAATTCTTCTCTCCATGCAAGATTATTCTCCTTCGGCACTGGTCATTCGGTTCTTGGAGTTGCATGTTTCCTTGATTTTCCCTATTCCGCTCATTTTGAAGATTTTCGAGTTGAGGAATATAACGATCTTCTATTTCCCTCTTCTCTCGCCATGCTCTATACTCGGATTTTGTGTTTCTTCCTCGGTACTTTCTGTTGGTAAAACTCTCCTTCTTTCTTCCCTATTAGATCTTGAACTTGATCTCACGCTACTTCTAGATCTCCTATTTTGCAACCTCATATTTTCCATCCTCAATTCATGATTCTGTCTTGTCAAGTTTGCTCGTTCTTCTGCCTCTAACCGTCTCTCTTCGTGTATTGTTTGTCTCAATCTTTCTAATGCCGCGATTTCTTCGTTTTCTCCATTCATTCCTTGCTCTCCTTGTCCATTGTTCACCAACCGCTGCTGCTCCTCTTCTCTCTCGTCTTCGTAATCAGACCTCCAAGTATGTACACTTACTCTATCATAATCCACACCCCGCGTTTGCTACCTGGGAGATCGGTGGTTGGTTTTGATCTTCTCCATCGTTTCTCATATTCATTCTTGACGATTCTCCTGTTTCATTCCTCCTTTCTCCAAAGAAGTCTCCCACTTCTCCTTACAATCGTTGGTTGCCCTTGTACATTTCTTCTTCTAGCCATTTTTCTTTTTCAATGAATTCTTGAGGATCTTCTCCAAATCTTTTCTCTGTTAATCCAAATTTCTTCCAATTTCTACGTCAATCTCTCGCACGGTCTCTGTTTCTAGCGCATATGTAGTAGCAGGATTTCCCACACTACACCCCTTACTCGATTTTGCTTAATTAATCCCTTGAAAGATGTAAGATCAAGAATATTTATTGATTGAATTCATGAAGTGTTTACACAGAAAATAGAATTACACTTAGAAGTTAAAACACTCTTAAACTTTCTCTCTCCTAATGACTTGCTCCAACCATTCCAAAAAGATCTCCTCTACAGACTCATTTAGCCCTTTATATAGGGTAATACATAGTGGATGACACAGCTAAGCTCCCTTTATTTTCGGGAATGTCTCGCGAAGTGTCGCGAGATGCACAAACATTCACTCGCGACACTTCTTAACCCTCGCCAGTCTCACGTCTTCTTTATGTTTTGCCCGTCGTTATTCATTGCGCTGCTTATTTTAGCTTCCTCGCGACTCCCTCGCGACGCCGTCGTTCATTAATCCCGCGAGCCTTGTACGTTGCGATATTATGATCCTACACGACCAGTCGTGACGCTCATCCCATGGATAGAAAATAAAGCTTCCTGGACGCGGTTGACCAATGCAAGACGACTTTTGAGCCTCGTAGTGGTAGCAATGTGGCCGTGCTTCTCCCATATCGCCGTGTACAACCCTTCAAAACCGTGATGGCACACTGAATCCTCCAACCAACACATGACCCGGATAAGGGACGGTGAAAGGAGGATCGAACAAAGCCTTGTGCCGCATTACCGATACTTCACCAATCACAGGAGCCTTGTCGGTTGCGGGAGGCCTTTCGAAGAAGTCACCACGACGACTTATTGATTGGAACCTCGTCGTAACGTTCTTCAAGGGGAACCACCTCAACAATAGCGGATGTCGCCTCTATTACATTCCTCCCGATGTCTACTTCACTCTGGGTGCTGATTTCCATCACGGCCCCATCAACAAGATCACTTAGGGAGACACCTTTTCCAGTCGAACTTGCGTCATCTCTGTCATTGTCTGGAAAAGGAGCGGTTTCACGAGACTTCTCAAGATGAGGGATCGGTGTCGCGGACTTCTCAACATGAAGGCCAATGTTACCGCACTTCGTTACGAATGCGCGCTAACCTTGTGAAAACATTCTCTTTCGGAATTCCCCGATTTCAAGCAAGGATCACTCTTAGAAGAATTCTCTCTCGGAGAAATGAAAGAATCGGCAGAAAAGAGATTTAAATACCCGCATATTGGAGGAATTGAGATCACCGAACCGCATGCCCGCCTTTTGGATCTCCCTCCCGCTTGGGACCGCAATCCACTCGGTCCGTTTGCCGGGAGTGGTTTCAACTGAAATACTTCTTCAAAATGTCGAGGACGGCTCACCACGGGCATTTGTCACAACATCCTCTCGAGAACTTCTGAAAAGCCAACGAGCTTGCTTCCTCCAAATTCCTTATGTTGATCTTACACACCGGATTTCTCCCAATAGGCCGAAAGGAAGACTCATCCGTTCCAAAAATACGCGGCATTAAGAATATCCAGGAGAAGTTCTTTAAAGAGCCTCCGTGGACGGATAAATGGGACATTTTCGTCAAATCCCATTTGACGAGCAGCCCTGTCAATATTGTACGGAGTCACAGTAAATGCTTCGTTGAATAGAGACGGGACATATCCCGGTATGCAGTTGTGCAGATAAACAAGTTCCCCAAATCTCATAGTCTTAGCATCGGTACGCAATGCAGCATCAAGACCGTCAGAAGCAATAGCAAAAGTCTTCGGCTGAACAATGGAGGAGTGGATCGGCCCCCATGGACGGAAATCTACAGAAGACACATTTTCAAATATGTCCACGAAGTTTCAAGACGCCGGTTTTGGGACGCCTCCTATGCCAACGGAGTATTCTCGAGCCACCATACAAACTGTTGAGCGAATTTGCAGGAGCAGGAGCATAACTTTTGAAATGTTCCCATAAGAATGCTCAATCAAGAAAGCGAAGTGAACGTGATTTACTCCACCCTTCTTGTACCGATTAGAAACATGCATGTCCATTGCTATGGCGTATAGATGAGAATACAACGATCCAAGGAACAAGGCACCTAGGGGAAGAACTTCACCTTTTGCCAGCTTTATAGCGATCCTAACGAGATCACCTCTTATGGTCTTCTTTCCAGAACCGTCATCAAATATATCTCTCGGATAGCCATAAAGACAAAGGAACGCAATCATGCCGAGCTCGTTTCCAACTCTTGATCCGGTTCGGGTGCGGGAGACCACTCCGACACCCACCAGGTGTAAAAGCACCTCGTATCTTTTTTCTCCTTCTTGTCCATCGTAGAATCTCGCCACCTTTTGAAGTATAGCGTCATAATTACGTTGTTCCGTGTCAGAGAGATCGTAAGAAAGACTTCCGGCGACAGGCAGGTTCATTAATGCATCTACACTCTCCAGAGTAATAGTCATCTCTCCCCATCTAGATATAGCTGTATGAGTAGAAGGGCGCCACCGAGAAATAAAAGTAATCAAACCCCTAGCGTCTTTCTTAATTTCAAGAGCAGCAGATGCCATGACCGCATTAAGGATTTGCGCTTTGGTCAAATTAGCTTTAACATCCTTATTATTCAACATACATCTCATCTATCCTTCATAAGAACCCAGTGGAGTATGGAAAATCTTGAAGTCGATAGGAGAAGGTGGATATTCGTTTCTCCGGAGACAAAATCTCATCACAAGTATTGAAGAAGAAGATGGATCAGCTTCCATATTTTCTGAACCGGAGAGCAGGACTATCTTGTGAGAAGGATGTCTTCTAATGTTTGGAAAAGACGAGGTGAACAACTCATCATCGATGTTTGGCATATCTTTGAAACTGTCAACACTTCCTGACTTGGCACCTAAAGATTATCTCCGAAGACATCCTAATAGGAATTCTTTTCTTCATTCCACAATGAAATAAAAGACAAGAGTTAGAACTTGTATAAAAAGCGAATGAGATGTGTAGTCACACACGAAAAGACACAACTCACGTTGGAATGCACAAAGCTGGGATTGGGTCCAAACACCTCAAGTTTCAAGTCCTATTGGTTTCAAGTCCGGGTCATTACTCAGTTTCAAGTCCTTATTGGTTTCAAGTCCGGTATTACTCAAATTTCAAGTCCGGTGTTGGTTCAGGCACAAGGCTAGTATAAGGTCGACTTTCGGTCAAGCATATGGGGTGGGACCCACGTTCGATCAAACGCACATGGTGGGACCGCATTCATGTGCACGATTATAACACGGTTTTTCTTATGTTCATGAGAATTGTGTTTACGAAATTTAAACCAAAGTCTCTTTCCAAGCTATAACCTAAGAAGCTAGTTTTGCATGCAACAACGGAAGAAGAAGCAAAAACGACATATTCACGAGTCGCGAACTAAACCATCCTAGCAAATATGGGCGTTTTTACTATCAATCTTGATGGGAAAGCTAAGCATGATGTATCTTACAAAACGTTTTTACCTAAGAAATTAGGGTTTTTCCTTAAAAAAAAAAAAAAAAAAAGAAAAAAAAAGAAAGAGAAACCGAAACTTACCTTAGAAGCTGACGGACGACAATGAGCGACGACGGCAACTCCGGCGGCGAGGCAGGAGCAAAGAGCAGGTAGTCACGACAGAGCCGCCAAACAAAAAAAAATTCGTGAGAAAAGAAAAGGGGTTGGTCTCTTTTATAGACAAAAATTAGAAAAATCCCAATAGAACAAGGATTCCTCTTTGTTTGGATTCCTTTTTTGATTCAAATACCCAAAGAAGGAAACCGGTCCCACCAAAGGATTCCATACAAGCACAACGGCAAGGACAACTAGCGGCCGGTCAATACTCTTCCGGTAAACTTCCTTATATCTGTCTTTCTCACATATGTATGTCACCATCTCATGTCTACCCCACAATAGTGTAACCATTATGCGCTAGGCAGGGGACTTAATGTTGATGGTGGATTTTCATTTAAGGTTAAAATTGTAAAAGCCTTTAAAATTATGCGCTAACATCTTGTAAAAGATAAAGCCATTAATAAGTGTTGAATACTTCTTCACTTTACTAATTCACCTAGAATGGAGCATGTGACAACAATCCCATTCTCGTGAATTAAATACACGAAATGTAGCAACAATCCCATATACCCCGTGAATTTACAAAGATTATTAATTAATGCGAAACCCAACCTTGTATTTCCTGTACTCATTATCAGTGCGGCATGACGACTGAGTGTTGCTCTCAGCAGAGCAACACGAATCTCCAAGCATTATAATGAAAGCATGTAAGAAATACCTGATAGACGCATTTATGTGTCTAATTTGTCCTCAATGTTTCGTATTGTTAGTACTCGTTTTTGTCCTTATTATGGTGTTTTGTGTGTTTGTAGGTATTTTTTGGAAATAAAGATTGTTGGAAAATTGCCGAAAAGTTGCTCGGAACACGCCCGGGAGGACATTTGATATTCTGACTCCCACTTTGGATAAGGGGTAACCCAATTGCTAAGGGGCGCCCTGGGAACCACCCGCTATTCGCACCCTGCAACAGATAAGGCAACCTTCCTCCTTCGTTTGAAACTATTTTGGGGAAAATATTTCACCACTGGAAAACCGGAGGATTTGACAGAGATTTTCTGGATTTTTGGTTTGCATTGGACTCTTATCATCCTCGTTACACCTAATCGTAAGTAGGTAAGGAGTTTTGTTTCGAGAAAGAAGGAAAGAACGTGCAAACATAAGAAACAGAGAGAATAAATATTCTCGGGGAGTTTGCGTGTGCTCTCGAGAGTGTTATGCCTCAACTGCTATGCGTGCATATTTCGTGTTTGACGATCTCGGCCTCCACAGACGAATGCTGTGAGAGATTAAAAAGGAAAACTATTCCCGTATTTTGCAAAGAAATAAAAGAAAATATTTACCGAGTAATGGAGGATCATATGCAATTATAATGTGATATTTCGGGGTTGTTTGATTATTAGGCCGACCGAGCGAAGCGAGGGAGGACTCTATATATGGTGACTTTGTGTCAATGTGAAGCGTGACATTTTTTTCAATTACACAAAAAAGATTGAATTTTGGTCCGGACACTGGAAAAGACTAAGATGTCCTCTAAATCAAATTTTACCTTTTTTCCTTTAGACATTTTCGTAAATAAATCAAAGAGGAAGGGGAATAAGGTATTAGACATTTTTGTAAATAAACCAAAAAGAAAGGGCACTGTGAAAAATGCATTTTTATATATTTAAAAACCTCGATATTTCAAACTACAAGTCGTATTTTTATAAATTTTATATATTTGGAAAGCTCCTTTAAATTAGCTACGCAATGAGCACAAACAATGCTATCAAATTTTTGTTTTTCAATTTTTTTATTATTCTCCAAATTTTGTATCTTTTCTCCTTCAAAATTGGGCATAGCTTAAAATTAGGCATATCTTAAAAAAATTGAAAACTACAAGAAAAATAAAATGATTGACTAAGTATAAAAAACAACTAATTTTAAATGAAAAACACAACATATGGTGTTGAATCACCACCAAATTATTTGCAAAGTAAAAATATACCATGGCTTACCCGTCTGAAAATGATACTTTCAAAATTGTATGGAAAAATTATACCTTCGTAAGGCCTCTCGGAAAAATAATATTTTCACTCCTACTGCAGAACTAAATTGTGAACACAAAATTTAGTTTTACGTCAATTTTTTCGGTCGGCCATCCCACCGTGGTAACGGTCATCTAGTAAATAGGTCTCTGGGTACATAGAGAAGGGAATGGAGAGATCGGGTAGAAGTTTAGAGCAACAACAGAGTCAAAAAAATTGGAGTTAGGGAGGTGGAGCCGCCATTGCCTGCTCCCGTGAAGAGCACGAAGAACATTAGACCGTAAGAGACAAATCGGTTAGCTGATAAAGTGATAACGACTCAGCAACTGTGGGTCGAAGTTCAGAGACAACTGCGTTTTGGAACAAAGGCAAACGACGCTTCTTATTTATTCTCTTCTCGTAACATTTAGTTTTGTAACAAATATAAGTGTTACAAAATCCAGTTTTATAATTTTTCTCCCAATTCATTTTTTGTGAACACCTTTGAGCAATGAAAAATTCCTTTGAGTGTGTTTTCACCATGGAGCTAGAACCATCACGGGACAACGGAGGAAGCAACTTTTCATGATTGTGGTAAATGAATTAATTCTTTATATGACTTTTGCATAGATTTAATTGTTTTATGATTTCTATTAATTATTTGTTATTTTGTCTGATGTCGCATGCTTAGTTTAAAATACTTTTGATGCGTCATGCTTACGACTTACAGATAATATTTTATGAAATCTATTTTTGGCAAGAAATTAGAGTCACAATTTCTTTTGTTTGAGCTATATTGTCTAGAATTAATGACTGAACCACGAGAATATGAAAAGTAGTGAAATCTGCGTCCTAGTGACTCTTCATCCCGTGACAATATTTGTGTATATTTTTCTTTTCTTTTATTTTATTAATTTTAAAATCAATCTCTTCAAGTCCGAGTGAACGACAACCCTTCTTACTACAACATCATTGATAAATACCATCAATTTTTACACGCGACGCATGGGACTTGTGTATAGATTTGTTTTTAGGTTTTTTATTATTATTTTTTATTTATTTTTTATTATTTGTTCCTTTTACGCGTTTTGGTTTTTTTTTCTATTTGCTTTAGGACTTGGTATGGAGCTTATATAAAAGAGAAAGTGTTGAAAAGTAAAGTGAAGCCAAAGAAAGAAAGAAGAGAGAAAATCCAAAGGAGTGAAGAGGAAAATTTTGTATATAGTGTAATTAATTTTTTTTTTTTTTTAGAAACTATAATTAGGTAATTATCTTTGTAATTTTTATTTTTTTTTGGACTTTTAATTTTGGACTTTATTTTTGGACTGTTGGACATTTTTTTAAACCCTAAGGAAGGGTTATTTAAATATAAACGCACAGGAAGGACGACGATTATGATATCGTCTCTACCCTCAGGTTCGTGACACGACATAGGAGTCGGGCCCCGAGTCGACTTCAACGGTTCATCCCTCGTCCGGAATGGGAGGTAAGAATTCTAAACACCCGCGAATCCTCGCCGGGTTTAATGGATGATTTCGTGAATATATGTCGAGGAACCGAATCCGCTTTTTAAATTCTAGTAAAGGGCAAGGACTCGGCCATACAAGATAAGGGTTCGATTTCATCACCGTTCTCTTCTTGCCCGCCTTAGGAAAACGAAACCAAACACGAACCTAAGCTTAAAATTTTGACTAGAACGAGACCGATAGGTAACGAGCTTAATAGGAAAGTCATTCGAAAAATATATGGTTACTCTTTAAGCATACTTCAAAGTTCATGATGGTTTCTACCGTAAGTTGAATGCGTGATCGCGCCGCTTTGTAATGCGGTGAGGCCTTGGGTATCAAAGCTCCACGCAGCCTTCCTCGCCTCTATTCAACTTACTTAAACTCCGGATTGATTCCGTGAGGGGTTTGCTCAAATTGTAACGAATTCCTTTCGAAGGATTAGAAGCTGGTCTAGAAACAATCTAAGTGGAGCCATCATGCTTTTTGTTTGCTAGAAATCAAAAGAGGTTTGTTGTGGGTCGAGTCAGCCTTGTTTGTGTTTGTGTAGAATTCCCTTTGCAGTTAGGATGTCAAACCGTATATAGCCAATACAACGAATATCCAATCGAACAATATGGACATTACTACTATGACCATAGTGTGAATAGTGGTTGGGAATGCCAACCTTTTGAAGGTTATGGGTCACACCATGGTGAGCCCAATTACTATCCACACGTATATCGGTCTTATGAGCAAAACAATTCATCTATTTCTCTAGAAGAGGCTTTAAAGAGTCATTCCTTATTTGTGAAGGAAACCTTAAATATTCCAGATGAGTCCCTAGAGCAGTGGCCAACTAGGATGTCTTTAGAAGAGACTCTTAAGCAATTTACTGAAAGTACAAATAGGATTGTTTAAAAACTTGCTCGAAATAATCTTAATTCCCAATACAGATGTTTCCAATAATACCCATGAAAATGAAGATATTTATAATCATGATGACGAGGTTAGATTCAGTAACACTAATTTAGATGAGGTTCAACCATTTTCATGTTATTATAATAATGATTATGATGAGGATAGTGTTGATGAAGAATTTGAAATAAATAGGCATAGTGATCAGAACTTGCTACTCCCGATTGAGCTTTGTAATAATTGGGTTATTTCGGTTCAGATCCTAATAATTTTAAAAATTATTCACCTATTCAAGAGGACGAGGATTTGCTCTAGAGATACTGCTTTAGACGATGTAGTATTTCCTGTTTATAAAGTCGATAATGGTTTAGAGGAACGGGTTTATCATGAGAATATTATTTTAGAGTCCAACGATTTAAAAACAATAGTCTTAGACAGAAGAAGATGAACTCGTGAGAGCTTTTAAATATGAGTGAGGATGCATCACCTGAGTATAATTTACATGAAGCAATTGACCATTTTCAGGATTTTGATGATCTAGAAATTAGGGAAATTGTAGCCAGTCTATCTAGAGACACCCAAAATTCTAAGTTTGGGGGTGATTATCATTCTCCTTGTGCCTTACCTTTAGCTCTTACAGAGATCCCTCACTTGGGACTTAATATTTATGCCTCAACCATTGTGCCAGATTACCTTCATGCTAGCTCTCCAACCTAATTATGTCCGTAAAGAAGTTCATTGTTAGAAACCCATCCTCCCGGTTGATGTGGTTAATCCAGGCTATGATACCAAAATTGACTTTGTTTTCCCACCAAAACTTTTCTTTCAATTGGGGAACTTATGAGTTACAAATGTGTCGCTTATTAAGTTTTGAGACTAAACCTAATTACTTTAGGAGATTAGGGTCGACACATTTGTTTAAGGAAGACCACCACTCTCTTTGTGGTCATTTGTGTGAGTCAAATCACGATTGACTTAGAGGATCCCAACTATTCAAAGTTATTGTTATGTGCGTCTAAGTTCCTATTTGAGTTTTTTCAGACTCTAGAACCTGAACATTCGGATCTAACTTTTGAGGAAATGCAACCCATGAAAATATGTTATCTAGACCCGGTTATAGAACTCCGAACTCGAACCACAACTAGATGTAGTTGTCTTAAACAGAAACTACACAAGGGTGTGCTTTATTTGTTAACTTTCTTGGCAAGTTGCGTTTCCTTTACTTGTGATAGCCCTTTTTGGTTTTGGTGATCCGCATTATTCCGGCTATTACTCTATGATTCTATAAGGTGACTAATCCTTTTCTTAGTCCTGGTCAAGACTTTAAACTTAGCACTTCTTGGAAGGTAACCCATGCTCATGCAACACGGTAATATCTTTCCTTACTCTTCTCTTCAAGTGGTAAAAGTTTCTCATTGTTCATGCTTTTAATTTCATCTTTAGAACATTGAGGACAATGTTAGATTTAAGTTTGGGGTATGGGAGAAACTTTTTTAGTTGCAGTAAAATAAACTCTGAGCCTAGAAATTTATGTTTATTAAGGGTCGGCACTAACCAATCTAAGTGGATGGAAACATCTTGTTTGTAGGAGTTGAGGAACTAACTGATTAGATGGAAACATCTAAAGAGTCTATTCATAAAAGCACGAGAGCTCGTGTGTTAGAAATAACATGATAGTTTCACCATATCTCGTTGAGTCCTTTTCACTGTTTTTATTTTGTTTGTTTTTAAACTATGTTTCTCTAAGTGATTAGGTGGGGCCCACGAATCAAGTTGTTACCAATGCTAGAGTGAAATAGAGTGATTGAAAGCATGTAAGAAATACCTGATAGACGCATTTATGTGTCTAATTTGTCCTCAATGTTTCGTATTGTTAGTACTCGTTTTTGTCCTTATTATGGTGTTTTGTGTGTTTGTAGGTATTTTTGGAAATAAAGATTGTTGGAAAATTCGGCCTGAAAAGTTGCTCCGGAACACGCCAGAGGACATTTGATATTCGGACTCCCACTTTGGATAAGGGGTAACCCAATTGCTAAGGGGCACCCCAGTGGAACCACCGCTATTCGCACCCCTGCATCAGGATAAGGCAACCCTTCCTCCTTCGTTTGAAACTATTTTGGCGGGAAAATATTTCACTCACCAAGGAAACTACCGGAGTGGATTTGACAGAGATTTTCTCGGATTTTTGGTTTGCATTGACTCTTATCATCCTGTTACACCTAATCGGGGCTTCTGTGAAGGAGTTTTGTTTCGAGAAAGAAGGAATAGAACGTGCAAACATAAGAAACAAGAGAGAATAAATATTCTGGAGTTTGCGGTGCTCTCCGAGAGTGTTATGCTAATCTGCTATGCGTGTATATTTCGTGTTTGGACGATCTCAGCTCACCACAGATTGAATCAAGAGAGATTAAAAAGGGAAACTATTCCCGTATTTTGCAAAGAAATAAAAGAAAATATTCCTACTGAGTAATGGAGGATCATATGCAATTATAATGTGATATTTCGGGGTTGTTTGATTATAAATAGGTCGCTGGGTACATAGAGAAGGGAATGGAGAGATGGGTATAGTTTAGAGCAACAACAGTCAAAAATTGGAGTTGATGGTGGAGTCGCCATTCACGCTCCCCGAAGAGCACGAAGAACATTAGACTGTAAGAGATAGTCGGGTTAGCTCTGTGATAACGACTCACACTGTGGGTCGTAGTTCAGAGACGATCGTTTGGAACAAGGCAAACGACGCTTCTTATTTACTGTCAGTAACATTTAGTTTTGTAACAAATATAAGTGTTACAAAATCCAATTTTATAATTTTTCTCTCAATTCATTTTTGTGAACACCTTTTTGAGCAATGAAAAATTCCTTTGAGTGTGTTTTCACCATGTGGGTCGAAACCCATCACTGGGACAACGGAGGAAGCAACTTTTCATGATTGTGGTAAATGAATTAATTCTTTATATGACTTTTTGCATAGATTTAATTGTTTTATGATTTCTATTAATTATTTGTTATTTTGTCTCGATGTCGCATGCTTAGTTTAAAATACTTTTGATGCGTCATGCTTACGACTTACAGATAATATTTTATGAAATCTATTTTTGGCAAGAAATTAGAGTCACAATTTCTTTTGTTTGAGCTATATTGTCTAGAATTAATGACTGAACCACGAGAATATGAAAAGTAGTGAAATCTCGTCCTAGTGACTCTTCATCCCGTGACAATATTTGTGTATATTTTTCTTTTCTTTTATTTTATTAATTCTTAAAATCAATCTCTTCAAGTCCGAGTGAACGACAACCCTTCTTACTACAAACATCATTGATAAATACCATCAATACCCGTCAGCGCCGCAACTCTCTGTGTGTTATACTAGCCCGATTGAGCATCCGGATCGTAGTATCATGGAAATGATCACGATCATCCAACTTCACCAAAGCATGATTGGATGGCTCGGATCAATTCCATAACCCCCAAGCAGGTATGGAATATTATTTGCCGCCGAACTAACGCGGGCCCCGCATGGTGGCCTCCCAAAAGATTGGCATAGCTTGCCAAAACGTCCAAACCAGAGGAGTATGGACGGAAAACCCTAAATTGGGGTTCATGCACATTACATGTGTCGCAAAATGGGGCCTCAACCATCCATCTTCGCAGGTATATATGGAGGGTGTAGATGTAGATTCAATGGGCCCAGAGCATGTCAACACAATCATAGTGGGCCCGCCTACATACCTGACCGATCGGTCAGGACCAACCATGGTTGTTCGTCCCGATTCGTACGCCCGAATAGAGCATGACGCACGGCCGTGAAACCCAAAATTAGGTTTTGAGCATCACGAGCGTTCATCTTCTCCTACACGAATAGAGGGTCCAAGATTAGATTACAGTCAGGGGTCATACCAATATGACCACCGTGGACCCATCTATCCCTCACTGATTGGCCAAGGCATACCATGCCTGGTTATCCCAAATCGTCCGCCCCAAACTAGCGTGGTCACACTTCCCGATTGCAAACTAATCTCACCACTCAACTTCGCGGACGACTTGAGTGGCTTAGATCATGTTTTAATGGGACGGGTGTATAGGCGTGAACACAGCCTACCACCTACACACACTGCATCGACGGCCAAGACCGACCAAGATTGGTCGTCTTGGAACGCGCGCCCGAAGTTGGCACGATGCGCGGCTTTTTGCGGCACTAGTTTTCTGTGCCGAATCGATCTCGACCACTCAACTTCACGGACGAATTGAATGGCCTGAGATCACACTTTCGTGAGATAATAGGGTATGGGCGCCACACCGTCATGCCGTCTACACGCATGTACGATCGGCAGCCAAAATCGTATCCCAAGCTTGGATTCGACCAGTCAAGAGGATGCTTGCGCACCTCTTCTAAAACCCTAATTTCATTAACGGCCGAGATGAGTGTCTCAAAGATCATCTCGTCCATCCAACTTCACGCTTTGGTTATATAGTCTGGCCAGGAGTTAATTGGTCAGGTGCGGCATCATGGTGATCACCATCCGTCACTCTACCACACCATGTGGTTGGCCGAGGGAGGATTTGCTTGCGCAACTTCCAAACCATCACATGAAGTAGGCTAGACATGAGGCTATTTTTGAGACGCTCAAACAAACATGCTTCATACATGCCGAGTATACTCGAAAAAGACACTGCATAGAATACACACGATACTTCACAAGTATCGACTTCCGAATAACGCAGTTATTCAATTTAGCATTACATGCTACTTTTTGTGGGTCCCACGATCCACACATTCCGCATCAATCATGTCACAAATTGGGGGATACATACCTGGGTATTGGTGGTGGCGGTTTCGGCGTGCGGCGCACAATGCGCCATCACAATAACGTGTCGGAAGTCATGGACGGTTAAGTGATGATGGGAGAAGTGGGGGCCTGAGGTCGTGTGACACTAACACATTAGTCCACTACTCCATCACTCCACTTTCTCCACTTTCTCCACTTCCCATGAGATACGATGGTTAGGATAAAATACTTGTATAAATAGGTTCTCCATCCTATTTTTCAAACAAGACAGGACAAGACAACAGAGGCAAGTGTTGATACAATCGTATTCAAACACCAGAACTGATAGCTTACACCCTGCATGCCAGTTCAGCTTTCTGATACAAGTCATACATAGCCAACACCTTCACATTCTCAACACCTTCTTCGCTTCCTCCCTAAGATCATACCCATCTCCTTCACTTTGTGACCGAAAACAAGTCCGGGAATCGGCCATTTCTTGGTTTAGGCCGGACTTGCATGCATTGATTTCTCGAATCTACAGCACTCCGTGCAAAGGCATTTGTTTAAGGTTTAGACTCATTTCTCATCCACACATCCCAAATTACCAAAACCGGCAGAAATAGTTTTCACCCATAAACAAGTGCGTTCAAGAACAATTACTTGTGATTTCTACTAAGTTTCCGGAAATAAAAGATGACATGGATAGGATTCAAGCCACTCTTATGGTCTCAGATGATGAAGATGATGACTAGTCTTTGGTGCTTTATCGCTTGTGCTTTTAGAGTTGGTTTTGATTTATTTGGTCTAGGAACTTCTTATGAGAATTTATTTCTCGTGTTTTTAGAAGGATTACTAGGGTTTGGAATAGCCATTATTGTGAATACACATATCTATGTCCAACGTTTTCATCTTTCATGTTTTTAGTTTTATTTATTTAAATTTTAAGTTTTTTGGAAGATAATTTTTACAATTTTAATTTTTATGATTTTCTATATTGCAAATTGTTATGGGATATGTTGTTTACGTCCGTGAACTTTGGATCGTCCCATACTTGTTCAAAAGTTATCTCTATTATGTTGGTATGAAAGTATTGATAAAAGATAGAATGAACTTTTGACAAACAAAATTTAAAGCCTTTATGTCATTATGCAAATTTTGATGGAAGAAAGGATGTACTTTTTGTTTACAAGGATTAAGTCTATTATATGTCATTGTGCAAATAGTGATGAAAAATAGAATGAATCCTTGTGTATTCCGCAAGTATTGGTCGATCTCGATCCACATTTTTGTGCATATACCGTGTTTTCTCCGTAAGTTCTCTTATGCCGAGCATGACCAATTGAATTGATCATTTTTGTGGTTGATTCAATTGAGATTTTTGGATTCAAATCACATGTTTTCATGTGATTTGTTATGTCCAAAGAAATCCTTATTTTCTTGTAAAAGCAAGGTCGCCTTTGTTGTTCTTTTCTGGAATGACATTTTATGGGGGAGAGTTCTTTTGAACTTGTGCTTTATTGCCAAATCTTTGTGGGAGTGCGGCTGTGGAATATTATAGGGGTTATCTTGTATCTTTATAAACTCCTTGATGAATGCATTTAGCTTCAGCTTTATGATTGCATCTAAATAAGTTGGTATGTTATTCTCTTTTGGTCATGAAGTATCTCTATGAAAATTTCATGAGGATCCCACTAGTTTTCGTACCTTTGCCAATTATATTGACAAAAAGGGGTAGAATTAATGTGTAGTTTCATACTACAAATACATATGGTTTACGGATCATTATGTAAGGGGAGTGGTTTTCATGTCGAGATGAAGTATTGACTAAGGGGGAGTGATACATATCACCATAGTATTGTTGTCAAAGTTGTGATATAATTGAACTTTGATGTTGTGTAATAATACTATGACACTGTATAACAATGATTGAGAGCAATTGTTTTCTCATTGTTATTGAAAAAGCGTGGGTACAACAACCACACTCAATATTTAGCTTAGCAATCAGATGGACTAACTCTAATATACTTTTAAGAGAATCAACTAGACTCAATCTTATTAACAACATATCAAAGAGTTATATTATCTCGATCTCTCTATTTAATTCTTACTCAAGCAAATAGAAATATGCGTGTCTAATTAAATACAAGAGAGATAACTTGGATGGTACCAAAGACCAATATCCAAGTGTCAATCATGTAAATCAAAAACCAAAGGTTGGATATTCTAATTGATTGAACTTAACGCACAACCTATGATATTTCAATTATATAACAAAATATAATGCGGAATATAAATAAATGCATAATTTAATTTTGTTAACGAGGAAACTTAAAATGCAAGAAAAACCCTGACCTAATCCAGATTGAACACATATTGTATTAAGACACTACATTACACTAGCTTACTACAAACTAACTTCAAGTCTGACTTTAGTTGAACCCCAATCAATCTCACACTCGATCCAAGGCATGGGCTGCGCCCTACGCCCTCGATCCCAACAGCTTACTACGACTTGATTCCTTAGCTGATCTCACCCAAAACTAAGAGTTGCTACGACCCAAAGTCGGAGAGACTTTTACAAACAAATCAGATCACGAGAAAAGTCTACTGTAATAGATAAACTGTCTCCTGCCGTAAATACCTACGAAGTTTTGTTAGAGCATCGCTCGGTCGAACTCGATGTGTTGCTATCTCAAGCATGTTTGTCAATGTTAGTGATCAAAACTATAAGTCTTGATTTCTAGTCTACTATAGCTAAGTCCCGGACTAGGATAGAAAGTGTAGTTGAGCTCAAGAACTTCATGGCGATCATCATACAAGACAAAGAACTACTCAAGGAACCGGGTGGAACTACATCACTAAAGGTATGTGGAGACTTGAACTTATCTATCACTCAAATGTCTATCTACTCTATCTCTATCTTGAGACAAAGTCGTTTTGCTATATAGACTTTGATTATACATTTTCTATTTCGAAAATAGTTTATCTCGCTTATCTATTTCTCGAAATATGTGTTAGTAAGCTTGCTTTGACCAAGTTCATCTTTACCTAGTGAAGAAAGTCATGTTATGTTTCAATTACTTGAAAATGGCTTTGACAAAAAATACTTTGTGGATAACAACTATATAACGTCCTCTAAGAATGTTTCAATTATTGAAATGAGAGTTTAAATTATATAACCATTGTTGGATATAAGCATTGTGTGGAAACGCATATATGTATAAGTTCTTATTCCTTAAACCGAAGTCTGTGTACTTTGCTGCTCAGGAAACTGGAACAAGAGTCCGCGAACCCAGTCCGCGTACTGTCGAAGTTTCTTTTCCCGAGAAAATCTGCTGGAGTTTGCAAACTTGTTACAAACTTATTCCGGGTACTTAAGTCCGCGTACTTAGGTTTGTTATATTCTAGAAACTATTATTCATGAACTTATACTTATATTAACTAAGGAATGCAAGTTTGCAAACCGTGGCTATACAGTTCATGAATCGATTCAAGTAAATCAAATCGTTTTTGCTTCGATTGTGTCTTGTATACTTATATAAGATCTAAGCAATTGAACAACTCTCTAACTAGTTCATTTGAGTCATTTGAACTAGTTATGGTGAAGAAGAATATGGTTAATATGAAAGTGCTCATATGGCTAACCATTTGTTAACTATTTGTTGAACCAACAAATGTACATGTTTGGGTACGGTTTCACAAACCTAAAAACGTGCATTTCATTTGTGTGTAACAAGCTAAGTTTCGATCTAGCGGTTGAAAGATATTAGCTTGAATCTAATCGAGTTTCATCTAACGTGAATATTGAATGCTTTTTGTTACTAAGCTAACATTGATTGCAAACCACGATTTGAAAGACTATATAAGGGAAAACTCTAGCAACCGGGAAACCTAATCCCCACACCTCCGTGTGATACTAGTTGTATAAGCTAGAGTCAATTCTCCTTTAACCTTAGGTTTCTCCAGAGACCAGAGGTTAACGACTTGAAGACTTCATTGGGATTGTGAAGCCAGACCGATACTACTTTTTTTGTAGTTGTGTGATCTGATCTTGTTGTTTTATCGTATTGAGTACAATCGTAACGATTGGCTTGAGATTGATATCTCCGATAGGCAAGATATAAAGTAATCACAAACACCTTCCTCTCATCGTTTGTGATTCCACAATATCTTCTTTCGCCCGTCGATTAAGATTATTTTGAGGTGATTGATATCTAGGTTGTTCTTCGGAAATATAAGTCGGGTTATCAATTGGTTCTGTTCACCTTGATTTATCAAAATACGGAACAAAACTAAAAAAGCGGGGGTACAACAACCACACCCCAATATTTCGATTAGCAATTTATGGACTAACTCCGATATACTTTCAAGAGAATCAACTAGATTCAATCTTATTAACAGTATATCAAAGAGTTATAATATCTCGATCTCTCGATTTAATTCTTACTCACGCAAATATAAATCTGCGAGTCTAATTAAATATAAGAGAGATAACTTGGATGGTACCAAAGACTAATATCCAAGTGTCAATCAATGTAAATCAACAACCAAAGGTTGGATATTCTAATTGATTGAACTTAATGCACAACCTGTGATATTTCAATTATATAACAAAATACAAATGCGGAAATGGTTACAACATTATATTTTGTTATATAATTGAAATATCAAAATTTGGGACTAAGTTCAATCAATTAGAATATCCAACCTTTGGTTGTTGATTTACATTGATCGACATTTGATATTGGTCTTTGGTACATCCAAGTTAACCTCAATCAATCTCACATTAGACTCCAGATTTCTACATGCGCTCCTTAAGAATTAAATCGAGAGATCAGATATTATAACACTTTGATTCCCTTTATTAAGATTGAATCTAGTTGATTCTTACGACCCAAATATCGAAAGATTTTAATCCAAATAGATTCAATCGAAAAAGTTGGTAATAGGTTGTCAGACTCCCCCATTTTTCAGCTTTTGTTCGCTCTTTTTGATAAATCAAGGTGAACAGAACCAATTGATAACCCTCGGACTTATATTCCCGAAGAACAACCTAGTATTATCAATCACCTCAAAATAATCTTAATCGACGCGGAAAGAAGATATTGTGGAATCACAAACGATGAGACGAAGATGTTTGTGATTACTTTTATATCTTGCCAATCGAGATATCAATCTCAAGCCAATCGCTTACGATTGTACTCAATAAGATATAAACAGCAAGATCAGATCACACAACTACAAGAAAGTAGTATCGTGGTCCGGCTTCACAATCCCAATGAAGCCTTCAAGTCGTTAACCCACTGTGGTCTCCGGTAGAAACCTAAGTTTAAAGGAGAATCGACTCTAGCTTATATAACTAGTATCACACATGAGGTGTGGGGATTAGGTTTCCGAGTTGCTAGAGTTCTTCCTTATATAGTCTTTCAAATCAGGGTTTGCAATCAATGTTAGATTAGTAACAAAGCATTCAATATTCACCGTTAGATGAAAAAACTCCGATTAGATTCAAGCTTAATATCTTTCAACCGTTAGATCAAAAACTTATCTTGTTACACACAAATGAAATGCACGTTTTTAGGTTTGTGTAACCGTAACCAAACATGTACATTTGTTGGTTCAACAATAGTTAAACAAATGGTTAGCCATATGAGCACTTTCATATTAACCATATTCTTCTTCACCATAACTAGTTCAAATGACTCAAATGAACTAGTTAGAGAGTTGTTCAATTATTTAGATCTTATATAAGTATACAAGACACAACGAAGCAAAAACAATTTGATTCATTCTAATCGATTCATAAACTTTATAGCCACGGGTTTGCAAATTTGCATTCCTTAGTTAATATAAGTATAAGTTCATGAATAATCGTTTTAGATAATAACCAACTAAGTACGCGACTAGGTACGCGGACTTACACCGAAATAAGCTTGTAAATAAGTTTACAAACTCCAGCAGATTTTCTCGGGAAGAGAACCTCCGACATTACGCAGACTGGGTTCGCGGACTCTTGCTCTGGTTTTCCTGATCAACAAAGTAAGCATACTTTGGTTCAAGGAATAAGTACTTATACTTGTATGCGTTTCCACACAATACTTATATCCAACAATGGTTATATAATCTAAACTCTCATTTCAATCATTGAAACATTCTTAGAGGACGTTATATAGTTGTTATTCACAAACCATTTTTCGTCAAAGCCATTTTCAAGTAATTGAAACATAACATGACTTTCGTCACTAGGTAAAGATGAACTTGGTCAAAGCTTAAAGCTTACCAATACATATTTCGAGAAATAGATAAGCAAGATAAACTCACTCCAAATAGAAAATGTGTATAATCAAAGTATATAGCAAAACGACTTTTGTCTCAAGATAGGAGATAGAGTAGATAGACTTTTGAGTGATAGATAAGTTCAAGTCTCCACATACCGTTTAGTCGATGAAGTTCCACCGGTTCCTTGAGTAGTTCTTCGTTTTGTATGATGATCGCCATGGAGTTCTTGATCTCAACTACACTTTCTATCCTAGTCTGAGACTTAGCTATAGTAGACTAGAAATCAAGACTTATATTTTTGATCACTAAAATTGAAAAACATGATTGAGATAGCAACGCATGCAGAAGTTCGACCAAGAAGTGCTCTAACAATATCCCCCTTGTCAATTTTAGTGACAAACTATCAATACATATGGAATACAAAAATAAATAAATAAACTTTTGTAGATCTTATTCCACATGCCTAATCTTCAACATTACTCGAAATCTTCGTCACTTCCAAGTACTCCAATGATCCCAAAGGTTGTAAGTTTAGCATCATCGTTGTTGAAAATCCGTAGCTATAACAATGAGAAAACAAGAATTCTCAATCATTGTTATACCGTGTCATAGTAGTGTTACACAATTTTCAAAGTCAAATTGCATCACAACTTTGACAACAATACTATGGTGATATGTATCACTACCCCTTAGTCAATACTCCATCTCACATGGAAACCACTCCCCCTTTACATAATGATCGAAAACCATATGTATTTGTAGTGTGAATTACACATTAATTCTCCCCCTTTTTGTCAATAAAATTGGCAAAGGTGTAAAAACGGGATCCTAATGAAATTTCAAAGAGACATTGCATGACCAAAATTAAGCACATATCAACTTATTTAGATGCAATCATATAGTCGAAGCTAAATGCTTTCATCAAGGAGTTTATAAAGATACAAGATAACCCTATAATATTCCACAACCGCACTCCCCACAAAGATTTTGGCAATTAAGCGCAAGTTCAATTAAGAACTCTCCCCCATAATATGTCATTCCCGAAAGAACAACAAGAGCGACCTTAATTTCATAAGAAAAGAAGGATTTCTTTGGACATAACAAATCACATACGAATATGAATTTGAATCCAAAAATACTCAATTAAATTTACCACAAGAAAAACCATGATTAATCTAATCGAAATGCTCAACATAAGAGAACTTACGAAGCCTCAAGATATACATAAATTATGGATCAAGAAAGATCAAGATACTGGAATAGACAAGGATTCATTCTTTTTTCCATCACTATTTGCACAATGACATACAATAGACATAATCCTTGTAAACAAAAGTTCACCCTATCTTCCATCAATATTTGCATAATGACATAATAGGTTTCAAACTTTTGTGATATCAAAAGCTCATTCATTCTTTTATCAATACATGCATATCGACATACAAAAAGACTTAACTTTTGACAAAGTATGGGACAATCATAGTTCACGGACGTAAACACACATATCCTATAAGCAAATTACAATATATAAAACCATAAGAGATTATAGTAAAAATCATCATCCAAACAAATTTTTTAGAATTTAAACAAATAAACCTAAAAACATGAAGATGAAAACGTTGGACATAGTTACTATGTGTAATCACAATAATGACTATTCCAAACTCTAGATATTCTTATAAACAAAAAAAGAAGATTTACAAGACAAATAAAACCAAAGTTCATTGAGAACCTCATATCTTTCAATGAATCCATCAAAGAAGGTATCACTAATTTCCTTTATTCTCTTGACCGTAGACACACCATGTTCATGAGTTAGAACACTAACTTTACGGTCAACAACCTAAGCAAGTTGTCTCCCAGCCTTGACGCAACCCATGATGAGCTTCATTTGATTTGTATCGAGAATATTCCCGATTAGCAAGGATTCTGGCGACCATCTAAGAGTTGGTTTATTTGCAGTTTAAGATTTGCAAACTCGACCTTTGAATCATTCCAAAACGATTAAATCCTTGACGGAATCATCAATCCAGGAGTTGTGATCCTTTGTTTCAAGCATCTTCTTTAGAACTGACTTTTGAATTGATTCACATCCCCGAGTGTCATCCTCCATATCAAGATGCACAATCTCTTGAGATTTTGCAGAGTTCTCCATATTTTAATTTTATGGAAGGAAAAGCATAATATAGAGTAAATATATATGTGTTTGTAAATAGGAGAAGGGAACACTTGTTATGGAAACCCTAAGAACTCGTAAAAGGAGGACGTGAACGTTTGTGGACTGTCAGACACAAAAAAACTCAAACAGAAAAAATAATATACAACATACTTGAGCATTTCTCAATTATTGTCCTTGCACCTCTCAAGTTAGAAACAAGGAACAAAATACCTGGAATCAGGTGGTAGAGTGAGAATTAATCTCACTATGATCATTGAGAAAGAAGTTGTACATATCATTTGACAGTTTGATCTTTGTGTTCTTCACTTTCTTTGGTTGACTTTCATCCTAGAAGAGTAAGACACATCTTGTTTAACATATCCGTTTAAGGTTTTCTCTAAGGACTAAATCTAGGACCTCTTGAGATTGGTTCAAGAGGATCGGGATAAAGAGGAATCCGTTTTTCTAGACTTAGATTTACTGTGATTCATTCTTATAAACACAGGGAATGTGTTCATTTGTGGCACACGAATTTATGCCATTGGGATGAACTTGTACCCTGTGATGATTTCTAGAAAAGAGATCATTTTTATAAGATTTCTGGTTTTCTATGGGCACGAGATTCATTGCAGAAGTCGACAGACTATTTACTCCATTGATAGTAGAAAGAAGAAAATTATGAAGATTCGAGATTTGTTTCCTCCTTGAAAAACAATGAATAGCATAGTGATTCTTTTTCCCACTAAAGTACGAGTTCGTGGAGGAGAAGCAAGGCGGCACCTGTTTTAACTTCATAGCCATATGAGAAGATTGTAAGTCACGTAAACCTTTATTGACACAACCTTCTACGGATAACATCTCTTCATGTGCTGTAATTCATGAGAATTAGTTAGTACTAATAATTTCTCCTTAAGACAGAGTTTTCCTTTTCCAAGGATCTCACTTCATGGGCTAGAATAAGAGATGCATCTAGTCTCTCTTTTTAGACATGAAGTCTGTTTAGATCCCGATGAATGCATCTCGATCAAACGTTATTCTCTAATTGAGTCTTCCTTGACAATATCCTCAAGAACACTAATCTTTTCACGTTGTAGAGTAGTTTCTTGGAGAAGTTTTTCAATATTGTTAGAGAAGGACTCAATGATGTTATAGAGTTCTTGTTCTCGACCAAAAGACTTTTCAAATTCATCAACAAGCTGAGCATGATCCTAAAAATCAATAGCCTCAGTAGAATTTTTTTGAGATTCTGGTGAGCTCCATTTCAGCTTTTTCCATATTGTCAAATGTATCATTGGAGGGAGAGATGTCAACGACTGATGAAACAACCTTCCTACCTCGGGATTCGGAAGAATCAGCTAAGGAGTAATCCTTGAGGTATTCCCAAGATATTTGGCATAGTTAAAAGCTTTAAAAGATATCTCGGTATGCGTATATGCCGAGAGAAGATATTATGTCCTCAGATTCAGATTGCCACAAACACAGACTTGTAAGGTCTTTAAACGTGTTTGCCTGCTCTGATACCAATTGAAAAAGCGGGGGTAGAACAACCACACCCAATATTTTGATTAGCAATCTGTATGGACTAACTCCAATATACTTTTAAGAGAATCAACTAGACTCAATCTTATTAAAAAGTATATCAAAGAGTTATATTATCTCGATCTCTCAATTTAATTCTTACTCAAGCAAATAGAAATCATGAGTCTAATTAAATACAAGAGAGATAACTTGGATGGTAGCAAAGACCAATATTCAAGTGTCAATCAATGTAAATCAACAACCAAAGGTTGGATATTTTAATTGATTGAACTTAACGCACAACCCGTGATATTTTAATTATATAACACAATATAATGTGGAAAAGAAATAACATGACATCGAAGAATTTTGTTAACGAGGAAACCGCAAATGCATAAAAACCCAGGACCTAGTCCATATTGAACACACATCGTATTAAGCCGCTACGAGACACTAGCCTCACTACAAACTAACTTTGGTCCGGACTGTAGTTGAACCCCAATCAATCTCACATTGATCCAAGATACGGTTGCGCCCTTACGTCTTTGATCCCAAAGCAGGATACTACGCACTTGATTCCCTTAGTCGATCTCACCCACAACTAAGATTTGCTACGACCCAAAGTCGAAGACTTTAATAAACAAATCAGATCACACGAAAAGTCTACTGTAATAGATAAATCTGTCTCCCAGAGAATACCTACGAGTTTGTTCCGTCTTTTTGATAAATCAAGGTGAACATGAACCAATTGATAACCCGGACTTATATTCCCGAAGAACAACCTAGTATTATCAATCACCTCACAATAATCTTAATCGACGCGGCGATTAAAGAAGATATCTTGGAATCACAAACAATGAGACGAAGGTGTTTGTGATTACTTTTATATCTTGCCTATTGGAGATGTCAATCTCAAACCAATCGTTATGATTGTACTCAATACGATAGAAGCGACCAAGATCAGATCACACAACTAAAAGAAAGTAGTATCGGGTCTGGCTTCAAAATCCCAATGAAGTCTTCAAGTCGTTAACCTACAGGGGTCTCGGTAGACAAACCTAAGGTTAAAAGAATATCTAGCTTATACAACTAGTATCACACATGAGGTGTGGGGATTATGTTTCGAGTTGCTAGAGTTCTCCCTTATATAGTCTTTCAAATCGGGTTTGCAATCAATGTTAGCTTAGTAACAAAGCATTCAATATTCACCGTTAGATGAAAACTCGATTAGATTTAAGCTAATATCTTTCAACCGTTAGATCAAAAAAACTTAGCTTGTTACACACAAATGAAATGCACATTTTTAGGTTTGTGTAACCGTACCCAAACATGTACATTTGTTGGTTCAACAATAGTTAACCAAATGGTTAGCCATATGAGCACTTTCATATTAACCATATTCTTATTCACCATAACTAGTTCAAATGCAAATGAACTAAGATGATTCTTAGAATGAGCAAGATACAATCGAAGCAAAAACGATTTGATACACTCGAATCGATTCATAAACTTTATAGCCACGGTTTGCAAATTTGCATTCCTTAGTTAATATATAAGTTCATGAATAATCGTTTTAAAATAATAACCAACCTAAGGACGCGGACTAGGCACGCGGACTTGGGGCCCAAATAAGTTTGTAACAATTTTACAAACTCCGGCAGATTTTCTCGGAAGAGAACCTCCGACAATGACATGGATGGGTTCGCGGACTCTTGTTCCGATTTCTGAGTAGCAAAGTCACAGATTTGGTTCAACAAAGTACTTATACTTTGGTTCAAGGAATAAGTGGATCTATACATGTATGCGTTTCCACACAATGCTTATATCCAACAATGGTTATATAATCTAAACTCTCATTTTAATCATTGAAACATTCTTAGAGGACGTTTTATAGTTATTCACAAACCATTTTTCGTCAAAGCCATTTCAAGTAATTGAAACATAACATGACTTTAGATCCACCAGGTAAAGATGAACTTGTCCAAAAAGCTTACCAACACATATTTCGAGGAATAGATAGCGAGATAAACTCGGCTCCAAATAGCAAATGTGTATAATCAAAGTCTATATAGCAAAACGACCGACTTTTGTCTCAAGATAGGAGATAGAGTAGATAAACTTTTGAGTGATAGATAAGTTCAAGTCTCCACATACCGTTTAGTCGATGAAGTTCCACCAGTTCTGTAGGATCGTAATATCGCAGCAAACAAGGTTCGCGGGATTAATAAACGACAGCATCGCGAAGGAGTCGCAGGAGTTAAAATAAACGACGCAATGAATAACGACAGGCAAAACATAAAGAAGACGCGGAGATCTCGGGGCGAGGGTTAGAAGTGTCGCGAGAGCAAATGTTTGTGCATCTGCGACACTTCGCGAGACGTTCCCGAAAATAAAGGGTAGCTTAGCTGTCCTCCACTATGTATTACCCTATATAAAGGGCTAAATGAGCCTGTAAAGAGGGGGGGGATCTTTTTGGAGTTGTAGAGCGAGTCATTAGGAGAGAGAAAGTTTAAGAGTGTTTTAATTTCTAAGTGTAATTCTATTTCCTTGTGTAAACAGTTCATGGATTCAATCAATAAATATTCTTGATCTTATGTCTTTCAATGGATTAATTAAGCAAAATCGAGTAAGGGGTGTAGTGTGGGAAAT
Organism: Papaver armeniacum; assembly: GCA_023531295.1. Lineage (NCBI taxonomy): Eukaryota > Viridiplantae > Streptophyta > Magnoliopsida > Ranunculales > Papaveraceae > Papaver > Papaver armeniacum. Next base: position 105,855 of record JAJJWW010009491.1, read on the forward strand.
CCACGCTACTACATATGCGCTAGAAACAGGGGACTTCATTTGTAAAAGAGAGAAAATTGCAATTAAAACCATTTGAATCGGGAAAATGAGAAAGGAAAATCTTAAATCGGATGAAAAAGATATGGCATGCAAGCATGCATACACAAGAGTAATGATTTAGTGAATTTCATGAAAATATCGAGGAAGAATACACAAAACGAGATTTGAAGGAAAGAAGATTACTGATAGAGAAATAATATCACCTTTGAAGGATTGGGAAAAAGCAAGAGATAACTTTTACGGGGAGGAAATATCCAAAGAAAATTTGGATCACGCATCTCCACCGTGATCGCAATAAACGCGTATAAGGAAGGAGAGGAATTAGAGAACACAGTGAAAACATGGGTAGTGTGAATGGAGTTTTAATTGATACGGGAGTCCGTGAATATCATGTTTTATCACGCTTACAAAAAGATGGGATTTAAAGACGAAGATATGATTTTCGCGGCGTACAATATTCAAGGTTTTGGTAAATCTATAACAAAAAAGTTAAAGGGAGATATAAATACGTGTTCCATTAGGGAGGAATCAAACACATGTGACGTTGAGTGTGTAGTGGATATGGAATCACCGTATAACATATTACTAGGAAGACCATGGGTACATGCAATAAAAGCGTGGGCGTCGACGCTTCATCAATGTATTAAATTTCCTACACCAACCGGAGTCAGCGAGATCAAAGGGGATGCTGCTAAAGGAAGAATATATTATCAAAATGAAGTAAAGTGTTACGAAGAACAAGTGAACAAGCGAAAGAATATATCAAAATATCGCAAAAAGATGGCGAGGGCGGCAAAGAAAGAAGAAGAGTTCGTAGTTTACATAATCGAGCGAAAGGAAGGAAAAGGCATACCTAGCGAGATCTCGGGAGAAGAAAATGATCCCGCGAAAGAACCGAAAGGACAAACCCCTATGGGAGAACCAAGGCCGATTCGTCGCGGGCAGAGCAAACCAAAGAAGTGAATATTGAACTAAGGAAAACCCAAGATGCTAAAGATTGGAACTAGCATGGGAGTGGAAGAAGAAAAGAACTGGCTCGATCTATTGCATGGAATTATAAAGATATCTTCGCATGGGATATGGATGAAGTGCCTGGTATAGATCCATGTCGCTTGTCACAAGTTGGAAATTGATAAAAATGTGAAGCCATTCAAACAAAGAATTAGAAAGATAGCAACAGCATATCACCACAGATAGAAGAAGAACCGCAGAAGATCTTTGGAAGAATTATTAGACAAGCAAAAATATCCGAATGGATAGCGAACATGGTTATAGTTCCAAAAGAACAAGGGAATAAGGATTTGCATTGATTTCACTGATCTAAATAAAGCTTGCCCTAAAGACAGTTTTCCATTACCAGACATTCCGCAATTGGTCGAATCAAGAGGCAGAACGAAAGAGTATCATCACGGACGGATACAAAGGTTACAATCAAATTCCTCTCGCCGAGGAAGACCAAGAGCACATCGCTTTCTTTCGCTCCAAGAGGATTATCTTGTTATACTAAAATGCCGTTTGGTTTGCGAAATGCCGGAGCAACGTATCAAAGGATGGTAGAAAATGTATTCGCAGAATGGATACATAAAACACTAGAGGTATACGTAGATGACATGCTAGTGAAAAGTAAAAAGGCAGAAGATCACGTGCGAGACTTAAAAGATATTTTTGAACAAATGAGGCGTTTCAACATCAAAGTCAATCCAGAGAAATGTACCTTCGGAGTTGCGTCAGGGAAGTTCTTGGGTTACATTATATCAAAAGAAGGAATACATGTTGACCCGGAGAAAGTAAAAGCAGTTCGCGATATGCCGACACCTGCGACAGTAAAGGACGTTCAAAAGCTGAATGGGTTACTAGCATCATTAGGAAGATTCATCTCGCGGTCATCTGATAAGTGTAAACACTTTTTGGTGTTCTCAAAAAGGATCGAAATTTAAATGGACGAATGTGAAAAGGCTTTACAAGGGATCAAAGAGCATTTAATGGATATATCCATTATGCGAGAAGGCGTAACAGGGAGAGGAATTATTAATATACCTCGCGACAACATCGCATGCCTTAAGTGCGGTTTTACTGCGAATGGACCTTGAGGAGTAGAAAAACCAATCTATTATATCAGCAAAACTTTTAATGTCACAGAAAGAAATTATTCAAGATTGAAAAACTAATCCGCGCGTTAGTCTATGCGTCGTTTAAACTTCGCATATATTTTTCGAGCACATATTGTTAGAGTGGTAACGAAGGTACCAATCGAGTCGATAATGAAAAATTCAAAAAGATCGGGGAAGAGTCGAAAGATGGAATGCTCAAATAAGCCATTACAAACTCAAATATGAAATATTATCTTCAACCAAGTCACGGGTTGTCGCATGATTTTCTGGCGAGAATTTCCTTTGGAGGAAGATGAAGCGGTGGATGAAATGATGGATGTAGAAGAAGAGCATGGAGATCCAAAAGATTTATTAATCGAGCAGATCGGTGGGAAATATTAGTGGATGGATCATCCAATGGAGAAGGTAAAGGAGTGGGAATTGTTGTGATTTCGCAGGAGAAGGCAATAAGTTAGCTTTTGCTTTTAGATTGGAATTTGAGTCTACCAATAATGAAACGAGTATGAAGCTATAATACATGCTTTACGATTCGCAATAGAAATGAAACTGAGAATGTGAGGATTACCCAGTGACTCGCAATTGGCAATTTGTCGATAACGAGAGAAGTATGCTACAAATGATCCATCTCTGAAATACAGGAAGCTTGTAGAAGTGTTGTCGGACAGAGATACCGAAAATAAAATGGAGGCACATATCAAGGAGAGATAATAGACTCGCAGACGCTTTTGCCTTTATATCAAGTATGATGACAGACCCAACCGCGAGGAATATCAAAATACGTACACTACGGCGCCATCAATTAATAAAGAGGAGGGACAAGAAGCAGATATAATGATGGTGGTGGATGAAATGCAATGTCGCGAGGAAGATTGAGAGTAGAACTTCACGCGTACTTAATGAAAGGCGAGGTACCAAGAAATAGATTGGAAGCACACAAGTTAAAGAGTCGGGCAACAAATTATGAATTACGAGATGGCGTGCTTTATCGGCGTTCTTTTGATGGACCTTCGCTTCGATGTCTAACAAGGAAAGAAGGAGAAACCATATTGAAGATGCTGCATAGTGGGGATGCCGGAAATCATAGCGGCGGGAGATCTTTGGCATATAAGGCAAAGACGCAAGGATATTATTGGCCATATATGCATGAGGACGCGAGAGCAATAGCCAGACGCTGCGAAGAATGTCAAAGACATGGGAAGAAGATACATGCACCAGGAGCACCGTTAAATTCTTCAAGAAGTGTGTGGCCTTTTGGAAAATGGGGTTTAGATATTGTGGGACCATTTTTACCAGGAACAGGACAAAGAAGATACTTAATTGTCGCAACGGACTATTTCACAAAATGGGCAGAGGTGAAAGCAGTCCAGCACATTTGCGATAAGGATATTTTTACTTTCATATTTGAAAATATTATATGCAGATTTGGGATCCCCTGCACAATTGGTATCGATAACGGAAGCAGTTTGAAGGGCAAAATATGGAGTTCTTTGCTCAATGCATTTCGAGATAAGATGTGGAAAATCAACTCCATTATATCCACAAGCTAATGGTCAAGCGGAGGCAACAAACAAAACAATTGCCGATATATTGAAGAAAAGTTGGAAGGACACAATAGGGGATGGTGTAACAAGTACCCAATGCGGTATGGGCTTATAATACAACTAGAAGAGAAGCCACAGAATGTCCCCTTTTGCTTAACTTACGGAGTTGAAGCAAGTATACTAACAGAGGTCGTGATTCCGACAACCAAAAAAGAGGTCTGGGAGAAAATCTTAGCGCAGCAACATTCTAATCAAGTTGGATGAATTGGAAGAAAAACGAGAAAAGGCCTTGCGACACATGGAGAATTATCAAGACGGCTAGAGAATATAACAAGCGTGTAAAAATACGTGAGTTCCAACCAGGAGACTTGGTGTCATGAGAAACCCCAATATATCAACGTGAAAGTGGAGGCAAATTGGCGAGAAAATGGGATGGACCCTATATCATCAAAGAGGTAGTTGGTACAGGGCATATAGATTGATGGATCCCGAAGGAAGAGATGTGGGACAAAAATTGATAGACCATGGAATAGGTTATATCTAAAGAAATATTACCCGTAAAAATGAGAGAGGAAAAAGGAATCAAGATGAAGTACTTCTTCGCAAGATATTGGCGACATTGGTAAAATGCAGAGAAAATCCGCGAAGATCTCGCAACAAGAATAACAAAGAGTCATGAATGGCTTAACAAAACCACAAGAGATAACGAATGATTAAATGAATGAATTGGCGAATATCTCGCAAGCAAAATAGCAAATGATGAAGAATGAATTGAATAAAAGAATGAGTGAATGGGACGAACCTTTATGGCGTACACCCTAGTTCGCGAATAACATTTCGTAAGAGGCAAATGTAAGACCTAAAGTGCGTCATATAAGGGGGTATCTCTCGACATGGCTCGGGGAAGGTTACACCGCTCCCGAAGCCCGAGTCATGAAAATTTGGGGCCCATGAAAGCCTATCCGGGAGAGGTACCTTGATTCCCAACTATATATATAAGGTTATACCCTGGTTGGGCGACCGAGGGTCTCTTCCAAGGAGTCGAGTGTATGCTCAAGGCGCCGAGGTACACGGTTGAGCAGAGTGCCCGGATGGATGAACCTACCCCGGCCATTCTTGGCAAGTCTTGGCATATGTTGCACTGCCCGAAGAAAACTCCACTTAGGGTGCGTCTCGTAACCATAAACCATATAGGTATAAGGGATAAGAGGTCTGCGAAAACAACTCGGTTGTTGTTAAGACCGGATGGGAGGAGCTAGTCTTGTATGGTCGATGTTTCGCCTCCTGAAGGGGCAAGGGGGAGATGATAAGGGCGACGCTTTCCATTAGGGGAAGTGTCAAAACAGACGCAAATGTCATAAGGCTATGTTTTCGCAAGAGAATTTAGGCTCGTCATATTTGTGCAATGATCCCGCAGAGGCAATAATACTAACGCGAGGATAAGGCGAGATCAAGGGTCTTTACACGAAAGTGTACGGACGTCTGCGATTTCGCCGCACGACCAGCAATGTCATGGGGCTTTATGTTCGCAAGGACATCTAGGCCTGTCATATTGTCGCAACTAAAACATCCTATGCAGAGGCAAAAATACTTGGAAAATGATAAGACAAGATCAATGGGTCTTTACATGCAAGTGTAAAGACGCCCCGCGATTTTGTCACGAGGAAAGGTGGCGTGGGAAGACCTCTAATTAGGGAGGTCTAACTTGGGAAGACCACACAAAAATGATAAGGCAAGGTCAATGAGCCTTGCATGAAAATGTAAAGACGGACTGCGACTTTGTCTTAATGAGAAGAATTAAAAATCAAATCCCTGATTGGGATGGATTTACTTAATAAAAATTCAATAAGCGAACATGCTCGCAAGGTGGTCTTAACTAAGAAAGGAAGAAATAAATATGGGAATTACTCAATCAAAGAGTTAAATCATTCACACAAAAAGGAATTTTGGCAAATTACAAAGAGAATTTAACTCTACATCAGCATTATCAAATAAAGAGGATGGTTGAGACTTTTCTCGCGCCCTTATCGCTTTCGCCTCCTTCAATTGGTGGATTTTCATCGTAAATGTTTTCATCACCTTCGTTCTTGCCGCCATCGGATTTTCATCAGAGTCTTTTTATTCGGATCTTCATCGACAACTTCCTTATCAGGGAGATCTTCGCAGCTTTCATATTCATAATCACTATCAGGAGCATGGGGAACTTCATCATCACTTACTTCCAAAGGTTCGACGTGAATAGGATCAAGAGACTTCGACAGCAAAATATTATTCACAAGAACTTCCGCTTTAAGAGGGAATTGGCGAAGCAATGCCTTTTGACGATTCTTACTATCAATGTCCTTACAATAAGACATATAATCAAATCTTCGCTCTGCACACGGTCGCGAGAACGAGCAAGAGACGCGGAGAGAAGTCCGTTTTCCTTGCGAATTTTAGAATAATCTGACTCGAGGGTGGAGATAGTGGAGCGAAGCTTTCTCGAGTCCGCATAACAAATACACAAGATCGAGAAAATTCTTATCAAACATTATTGGCATTCTCAGTGGTAATAAAGCATTCATGGAATAAATACATAAATTAAGATAGTCAAATAATTTGACTACCTTCCTTTTGAGAAGTAAGATGTTGAATTAAAGCTGTGAAATTATTCCCCAAGCGGTCCATGACATCATCAAATGAATCACCCACTAAGCCTTTCAATCGAGATCGCAAATTCTTTTCATTGGAAACAAGTATGGAGTTTTCGGTCGCCAGAGTAGAGTTGGATTTTTCTAATTTGACACATTGTTCTTGGAATTGCTTCGCTTTTACACTCAAAGTTATTCTGCCTTGAATAAGTTTATCTCTCTCGGCAGTAATTTCTTCAAGTTGGTTTTTCAAAGTATGTTTAGCTTGTTCGTGTTCTTCACATAACTTTTGACAAGCATTATACTGCGAGTAGCTCGCCATCTTATTCAATGGAGAACGTTTCTCTTGAGAAAGAGTTCGATTCTCATCCGATAAAGTTTCCAACTCCAAATTAGTTTTAGTCAAAGCATAAGAGAGGCGAGATAAGTCATTACTTAATGCGACTTGCTTTTGCGATAAATCAAAATTCTCTTTAGACAAGTTATTTATTTGATCATTTGCATAGGTATGAAGATTATCTAAGAGATTATCTTTGCTCCATCCAAGCATCTCTTTCAACTCGAACTTCTTCAACGATAGACTCCGTCTGATATATCTCCATTATTCGTTTCTGGTTTAATACTTTGAGGACGAGCAAGGGTTTGAGTTGTAAAAAAAAAAAAAAAAAAAAGAGGGTGGCGAGAGCATACCTTTTAATTCTTCATTCTTCTTGCGAAGATTATCACGATCTAGTGAGATACTGAGAAATTTTTTATTTTCAAGGTGGAGATTATTGCACTTCACAAACCATAACTTGGAGATCATCCTTGCCTTATTAATCTCTTGAACTAAAGATGCTTGCGAGATCCTCTCAGGACCAAGATGCTTACTTAAAATCTCATGGACATTAGATTTGACAGATCGGTAGAAGTATTTTTGGCATCATTCACGAGATCGTAAAGGACCTTAAAGGCCACATCTATCCCCTCCAAATTTTCCGATTAGAAGAGTTTGTTCAAACAAAGAAGATGAGTCGAGTCCTTTTGTCAAAGGAACCTCATGAGAAGAGGAGGTTTCGGGAGAGGAGTGATTGGAGAAATAACAGGGACATTGATAGCAGGAGGCGGTATAAGATCGTTTGTAGTAGGACAGTTATAAGGAACTTGGTCTATGAGGAGTTGAGGTATAGAAATATTGTCGTTGGTAATATTACCAGGGGAAGGGGGCACAAAATTATCTTGCGAAGATTTCGCAAAGCAAGAGACGAAGGTGAATGAAGGAAATGGAACGTCGGGAGTAACAGGTTTGGAGTAGCGAAGCCTTTTGGGAGTATGACCGTAGTTTTATCATCCTCGCGAATGACAAATTAAATAAGAAATGAGGCAACAACGTATTGTTGATAAAAAAAACAAATGTTTCTTGAATACCTTGTCACTTGCGACATCTTTTTGAAGCCATAGATTTTGCTCAAGTGGGCTTTGATTGTGCAAGGGATTCTTGTTGCGAAGTAGATTTCGATGGCGAGCCCAAAGAAAGAAGAGGGTCCTTCACGATAAACTTAGTTCTGGGTTGGTTCTTGCTAAACAACAATGGCAGAAAGAAAACTACAAAGTTAATCATACCGGTGTGATTTCAACAAAGAAAGCTAATCTCAAATTTGATCAACCACAAAATCAGCCAGATATGGCAAAATTAACAAACCTGGACGCCATGAGAGTAACAACTGGTAGGGAATAGCTAAAGTGGTGAAGAAGACGGCAAGAGGCAACAATAAGCAAACACTTGCAGAACGATGAAGAAGAAGAACACTTGCAGAAGAAGAATACTTGCGGAGATGAAGAAGATGAAAGGAAAAGGAAAATTTTTCATAAAGGGATACTCCTATAAATAGATGAGAAAAATGTTATGACCGGATAACATTAAATGCACCAGTAAAAGAGGAAAATATAGACACGTGTAAACGGTCTTTTGCTAAATCCAAGGAAACCTGACGGAAAGAACTTCAGTAAAATCCAAATATACAATGTATTTCTTAATAGGCGAGGAGACATTGCGAAATTGATTATTTTCTGTAATTCGCGAGACAAGAAATGACATTTCGTATATATATTACAAAAAAGCTTCGGAACTTTGCAAAAGAATAGAGGCAAGTACGTACTTTTCAAGGAAAGTATTCTTTTGCTCGTTCCTCCATCAACAAAAAGTCAAAGATCGCTTTCCCCGATAGATTTTTCCTTAAAGATCGCTTGTCAAGCAATATTCAAGGAAAAAGAGGCAAGATGTAGGATCGTAATATCGCAAGCAAACAAGGTTCATGGATTAATAAACGACGCATCGCGAAGGAGTCGCAGGAGTTAAAATAAACGACGAATGAATAACGACAGGCAAAACATAAAGAAGACGTGAGATCGGGCGAGGGTTAAGAAGTGTCGCGAGAGCAAATGTTTGTGCATCCGCGACACTTCGCGAGACGTTCCCTAAAAATAAAGGGTAGCTTAGCTGTCCTCCACTATGTATTACCCTATATAAAGGGCTAAATGAAATTTTGTAAAGAGGGGGATCTTTTTGGAGTTGTAGAGCGAGTCATTAGGAGAGAGAAAGTTTAAGAGTGTTTTAATTTCTAAGTGTAATTCTATTTCCTTGTGTAAACAGTTCATGGATTCAATCAATAAATATTCTTGATCTTATGTCTTTCAATGGATTAATTAAGCAAAATCGAGTAAGGGGTGTAGTGTGGGAAATCCTGCTACTACAAGTTCCTTGAGTAGTTCTTCGTCTTGTATGATGATCGACATGGAGTTCTTGAGCTCAACTACACTTTCTATCCTAGTCTGAGACTTAGCTATAGTAGACTAGAAATCAAGACTTATATTTTTGATCACTAACATTGACAAACATGCTTGAGATAACAACGCATGCGAGTTCGACCGACCCGGTTTCAATGCATTCAAATGATGCTAAAGACTTTACAAGTTCTTTCGTCTCTACTATATCATCTTCTTTGGATTGTGTTCCTTATCATACAAGACATGTTTCTTTTTAGTTTTGTGCTTGCTGCTGTTGAAGCTTTCTTTTCTTGATATTGTGTTTTTCAAACTTATTCGAGTTACCCTCTATCAGTTTAAGGGTGCCTAATAGGATAGTCAGGTCAAATAAGTTTGACTTGACTCAGTTTAGTTTGAGTTAGTTATCTGTTTAGTTGAGTCAGTTGTCTGACCCAGACAACCAAGTTTTCCTGTAATAAATATATGTCTGAAAATAGTCCATGTAATCATTCATGCATCCCTGTAATACAATTACTCTTCTCTCTTTTATCTTTGATTTACATTCTAAAGTTCTTGATTATCATGAGTGTAAGATTTCTCACGTAAATTTAACCCAAGTCATATTGTATCTGTTACTATGTTCCACACCTTATCGTCCCATGTATCTCCATGCTTCAATTCATACCCTCTGTAGCTTGATCAACTAACGTGTCAAGAAGAATACTATCCGTGGTATTGGTCCATCTAACAACTGGATTCAGTACCCATGTTTAAAGTTGTTGGATACACATATGAGCAAACATGCATAAATAACAAGACTATATTGAAAACCAGAAAACAATATCACATTGACACCGAAAGGATAACATGAATTTCATCACTTGACAGTCATTTGTTAACAGTATGACAAATAAGAAATACTTATTAGTTTCAACTGTAACCCTACAAAGACATAACAGTGATAACACAATAATTAGTTCCATCGAATGGCAAACATATATGCCTTGTTTGGTTAATTTATGATTATAGATAATCATAAATTGATAAATGATTTTGATATAATCATTTTTAAAATAAAATTTTCCAAACACTTTTTTCAAATAATTGATTATCTTAGAATGATGATGTCGAAAAGGAGAGGAAAGAACTATGATCTAGGATTTTTTTTAGTACTATGTAGTTTTTATGTCTCTCTCGTGATAGTTTAGAAAAAATAAGAAGAAGAAATTCAACTTGAGTTTGTTGGAAAAAATAATTGATTATAATAAATTTTCAAAACAACTTTTTTTTTCTGTTTATGGAAATGATGGATTTTTTTAATTATGATTAAAATAATCAATTATTATAATGGTTACCAAACACAAATAATGGTGAAGTAAAGTCTTTAGTGTTGTTTTTCAAAAGAAGAAAAAAGTCTTTAGTGGTGTTAGCTTAGCTGGCTTCTCTTGGTTAATGTTTTTTGGGGCTTGGTTTTCCGTCTCTTTGCTAAGCTTGTCTCTCATTACGCCCCATCTATTTTAAATATTTATAATTTTTGTTTTTTAATCTTCCGTCAACAACAAAAAAAAAAAAACTATTGGTACATCTTTTTCGGTCTTGATAGGTTTGACTTTTACTAAAAGAAATGTTTTCATGTGAGATCTTCGATCTGACCTTTTATCTTAGCTTTGCCCGCTAGTCCTATGTTTGTTCTGCCCATCACTTGCATTGGAGTTTACTGCTCTTATTGGACTCCTAGATTGGTCTTCCCAGGCACACAGGTTTGGTAACTCAATTATTTTATATAAGTGATCATCATAGTTACAAGTTGCAGCTGGCTCAAGCCAATCTTCAGACAAGCCTGTTCATAAAACCCACTCAAATTTCCCTACTCTTAAAAAAAAAAAAACCACCCCGCACCCACCCCACCCCACCCCACCTATTTTATTCCACCCTAGCTTTTACAAGAACTCTTTTACAATCCCTGAATCGGCTATCACAAATATTCCCTCTCAGGTTTTCACTTCAATTCCCTCTATCTCCCACAATAAATATTCTGGCATGGAAATCAGCGACGGATCCAGGATTTTATGTCTGGGTGGGCTAAATTTTTTTTTTTAGCCAATACTCTATTTTACTTTTTCGATTGCAATATTGATAGTCTGCAGTTATAATACTTGATGCGACATGCTATTTTTTTCTTTTCAACATATCGGGTTTCAGCTTTGAGACTTGTTTCCGGAGCAAAATACTCAGAAGTGGTTGAGGTTTTTGCTATCACACGGCTCTTTTGTCTTTCTAGAATGTTGCTTTGGGCTTACACTATGTAATCTTCGTCAATATACTTACAGTTGCCGAGGAAGAAAAGCAAAAATGAACCGATGCAACAATGATACATCTAGGAAGTTATGTTATTCTTAAGTAGACACGAGGAAGTTATGTTATTCTTCACACCCTTTGCTTTTTTATTTTCGTAGCATGGTGAAACATGAGGAGTTAAAAGAAAAAGAAGAAGTAGAACAAGACCTAATACACGTGGTGCTATCCTAATAAGATTTGACCGTATCAAACTAACACAGTGTGTGAGAGAGAATTTGAAGTATGAGTTCTTTACTTTTGTCTTTGGAATCCTTTAACGGCTGAGATCATATTATCAAGGATTATCTATATGGGACCGAGTTTCAATCTTCTTGCATAATTTCAACGTAGCATCATAGTATCATAGAAATAAAAATAAGAGTTTCAAATTATAGTTGCGCGAATTTCTTGTCTTGATAATTGGCTAACTCAATTTTACACAGGCTAAATCTTAGAACAATGAAAATCAAGTTTTGGACTTCAGCATAGGTAAGCCACCCCTAATTCCGTCACCGTAAGAAATGGAGGTGGAGATAGGAAAATGGTAGTACTTGTTATTAAAATTATAGATTTTAAGATCTTTCCTAACTTTCGGTCTTTCTTACACAAGAAAATTAAAAATACAATCATTTTTTTCTTTTTTAATCATATCAAATAATTAACAAATAATCAAATTTGATAAAGAAATAAAAAGAATATGTATTTTAACCAATAAAATGAAAACAACTATGTTTTATTCCTCTCCTTAGTCTTTGAAGGGCTAATAAGATCACCTAATTGATGATTTATTTTTGTGGAACCGTGTTACTAATTCTTTGAACGGCTACCGTATGGTATAACAACGTAAGATTCTATGACTAGAAACACCAAAACGATTCAAAATTATAGTTGGGCTAAGTCAATACTTGTAAAATTGTAGTTGGGCTATGTCAATACTTGTAAAATTGTAGTTGGGCTAAGTCAATACTTGGGCTAATTTTAATTATCACCTGGGCTATTTTTCAAAATCTGAAAATTACAAGGGCCAAATCAGTTTTACAAAGTTTTGGGGGGGCTGTAGCCTGGGTAAGCCACCCCCCAAAACCGTCCCTGATGGAAATGTCAGGGAATTAAAAAACCTATAACAATACAACACCTCAGAAATCTAGTAGCTCTGCATAAACCCGATATCTTATTCCTCTCTAAAACATTAGCAAATGGAAATCATATGACGGGCCTTGCACAATCACTACAATTCCAAAACCACTATACTGTTCCTAAAATCGGTAGACGAGGAGGATTATGCCTAATGTGGAGTAATGATAAGTGCATAATTCACATGATTTTAGTGTCAATTCCATGCTAGTAACTGCTTATATTCTTGCAAATTATTGTATTTACGTTTGTTTTCTATTATTTGTGTTTCATTAAGAGAATCGTCCAAAAGAAGTGAATTTGCACTTAATTGTGCAATAACAGAAGCTAGCTACAAGTGCAGAAGGGGCCAAAGACCAAGAGAAAGTCATTCAAACCTAGGAGTTCTTGCGCTCACATTGAAGAGGAGGAAAAGACGAAGCCAGTGTCGAAAGAACGGAGTCATTCTGAGTTCGTATGATGAAGTTATTAGCAAAACAAAAACTTGGAAGACTGAAAGGGCAAAATGGTCATTTCATGGTCAAATACTATTGACAGGTCAGGAAATGCTAAGGGTAAACTAGTTCACGACGCCTCTTCCGCAAGCTCCGGAGAACGAAATTGTAAACATAGTCGGATTTGATTAAATGGAATTTTGTGGACGGATGTTATTTGCACCTTTGCAGACGTTAAGGGGCGACCACTTTTCATCTTCCCCCTATCAGCAACAAGACATTAATTAACGACAACTACTCTTGTGGTTGTATATGGTTCCACTGACTAATCATGTACGTATACATGTGAAAGAAGAAAATTTACTTCTCTATGGTTTACAAAGAAAATTGAAGTGGGGCCCGGCTGGAAAAGTTAGCAGAACATGTCCCTGACATGTTGGGGTTAGGTGCAAATTCAGTGCAGCACTATACATCGATCTGGATGTGCCGTCCGCATCTAATGGAAGATCTTTGTCCACGCGGGTCCCTGTGTAGCTTGGTCCAATAAGAAACTGTCTGTATATAGTTAAGTTGTTTCAGGATACACCATAATATCAACACATGTTATTTCCTCAACAAAATTCTGAATTTTTTCGGACATTTTTGAACCTGGCGAGATTGGGGTATACCCAAATGGGGTATACCGATTTCAAGGGGACATGATGTGTCATTATTAAAAAGTGTGATTTTACTTTAATACCTTGAACTAATTAAATTTTAAAAATAAACTCATTTCTTAATTTCAATAACCCTAAAATTAAAAAACTAACCAACTCTTAATCTTCTTCTTCATCTTCATCTTCCATCAACCAAAGCCATATAAAAATCTTCAACTTTGATTTTCCAAAAAAAAATTGTTGACTCTAACAAATGAAAAGAAGACTATAAATGATGTTTAAACTCAAACCCATCATTGTGTTGTGTGATTTGATTGTTATATTAGGTTAGAAATCGAAAATTATGATTTTGTGTGTTTTGGCCAAGCAAGGTCGTAACATGCATATCTTGCCGACTTTTCATAACAGCCATGGCGGCGATCAGTAAATTTTTCAACAAATGGCAGGTATTTTGAATACCTCACGGCTAAATACAAATGGGAAGGGTATTTTTGAATACCTTGCCGGCCAAAAACGGGAAGGGTATTTTTTGAATATCTTGCATTTACCAATAAAATTTTTATGTCATCTCCGTATGTCAAAAAACAAAAGTAGGCAAGGTCGGCGATGAAGATCATGCCGGCCACTTTTGGCCTGAGCGAGGTCGACGATGAAGACCTTGCCGGCAATCTTTTGGCTTCGGCGAGGTCGACGATGAAGATCTTTGCCGGCCACTTTTGGCCTAAGATGATCTTCATTAGTCGACCTTGCCGACTTTTCATATTTCGGTAATCGAAAGTGTTGATTTATTCTTTGATTTTGAGTATGATTTCATATAACGAATTCACAATCCCCTTTTAGAAGTATTTCGGTTGTGTGCTTCATTTTCGTTGCAAGAGATATTCTCAAAAAAAAAAAAAAAATCATCAAAAATCATCCCACAAAAGTTCAATCAAAAACAAAATTTCATAACTTAAAATTCATAAGTTTTAATCTATTCAATCAATTTAAACTTAATTAATTAATCTAATCAAAATTTTAGGGTTAATTAAACGAGGGCAATTTTGCCATTTTGAAAATATTTGGTTAAGGGGTGACCTCTTTTACTTCAAAATGACCCTATTTTGTCTCATTGGGTATACCCCAATTAGTTTGGGTATACCCCAATCTCGCCGGGTTTTTGAAGTGGGTCGAGTAAATAATGGAGGTGATGTTTGCATGGGGGACCCATAAATGAGAGAAGTTTCTGACTTGTGTTTAATTAACTAGAAAACCGTTGCCACGGTAAGGAGGGCCGACCAAAAAATAATGAAACACTGCACGTTTGCACGGTAAGTGAACGATGGAGAAATGAACTTCATCAAAATGTAACAACGTTTTATTGTCAATAAGAAAGAGTTTATGTTCAAATAAATCAGGCGAGAAGACCGAATCAGTATTGATCATTTTAAACAACTTTATTTTGAGAACAGGCTCCCTCCCACTACTGATGTCAGGTTCGAATCCTTGTAATCGCCAAAATTCCTAAATGAATGGGATTTCGCCTTAAGAGTTGTAGTGACGTAGACACAGGAAGCTGCCGTGACATGTGGGAAGGATATTATATCCAACAACCAAAAATATGTTGTATCCGTGACCCACCTATACGTACGTAACAAAACTCATGTTTGGAGCTAGCAGAGTATTTTTCTGCAAAAATGTTCATCTCTTGGGAAGTACGCTTTTGCATCTATATCTCCGCCCCCATCACTAATTGACTACATCTCTGCAGAGTACAGAGTGGAAACCATTCACCACCACTTTCAATATTTCTCAAACTTTCTCTATCTCCATCTACAGCACCGCCTCATCACCAAATCATTATCGACAAATTATAGAATTGACAAATTATACGAAATTGATGATGATAGAAAAATTGATCGAATCATATACATTAATGGAAATTTTTAAGAAGTTTGAACTGGTAATCTTTGTGTTTATTGTTGTTGTATGGAAATTGATGATCATTGCTTAACTATGTCAATTATCATCCAAAAATTTCATGAAATCGATAAACTGGAAAATCGGTTTTAAAATCTGGTTATGATGACAACGGAGGTGGTGCTATTGTGGCTCGATGGTTGATGGCGAGAGGTGGTGCTATCGTGGTTATGATGGCGATTCATTATCATTGGAATTAAATTTTCGCACACAAAATTGTAGGTGACGGTGGTGCAAGGTGACAAAGTGGTGTTTCTGGTGGTGGTGGGATTATCGGAATCGAAATTGGAATAAGGTGGTGGTGGTGTTGTTCGAGGCTCGTAGTGCTGGTTATGATGGTGGTAGTAGTCGGTGATGGTGTCGCAGGGGAGGATGAGTTCGAGATTAACAGTGAGATCTCAAATTTTGGAGCAGAAAAAGAAATAGAAATGAGGACAATGGAGGAAGTAATTTTTAAGTGTAAGGGTGTTTCTGCTTTTTCGGGTCCCAAAGACTACCACCAAAATCAATCTTTTCTCAATTTGCGTTAGGTTTCAATTGACAAAAAAGTGGCCATAAAAGGGACTCCCTCCCTACGGGCCCTTCGGGCCCTCCGGTCGGTCGGCCCAATTAGGAAAGTGGGAATTTGGTGCGGAACGGTGCATCGGAGTTGAATGGATGGACGGTTCTAAAGAAGAATACATGGGTCCACTAAAATATGAGCCAATTAGAGAATGAACACATCTTATTACAGTGATTCGTGTTACACCCTAGTAGAAGCACTTATTCTTCCGTGCAGAAAGGTTCTGAATTCGGCAGACAGTTGGATAAAGAACAGAGCACGTGGCATTTTATTATTGGACCGTGAGGTGAATGCAGATGGTTCCGGTTGTTATAAATAGCTGAAGAAAAATTCATTCAAAGACACTTCTTCCTTTAACATTTTCTTTCCGGCGAGAAAGATAGAAACAGAGATAGCTGGCTTTTTACTGTGAGCTTTTAGTTTAATTTCTTCTTCTTTATTTATTGGGTTTTTTGACTATATGTACCTCTTAATAATTTTAATTACAAATATGTTCCTCCTTTAAACAGAATTACAAATATGTTCCTTTCACAAGCTTTTCCATCCGAAATTCAAAAATGAAAAAAACGGTGCCACGTCACATGTATTTGCACCCAAAAGTAGACAAACCTGCCCTTGACATCTAACTCTAGGTAGTTAACCACACTTGCTTACGTGGCATCTTGTACACGCGGCAACATGTCCATGTCATTCTGCAACTGCCACATGGAAGATTACAATGACGTGGCTAGTTGTACACCTCATCACTGTCATCCAAATATGACCGTTGAACGGTCATATTCTGTTTAGTCTGCTATAAAACCAAAGATCCATTTATTTGCAAGAAATAAAATTCCCATAAAAATCTAAACAATCATCTACAATGGATGGAATTATGCAAAAGTTCAATATGAGAAGCATGGTGGAGGTAACTAGCAGCAGCAGTTCTAACAGTGTTTGTTCCATGTGTGAAATAGATAATCATCCACCAATTCAGTGTCCATGGATCTACTCTAGGTGCAAGAATGTACCTTGCAATGGTGTTAGGAGAATGCTGGTCTCTCAAACTCCCGAGCATCCCGGGTGAGAAGTTCTTCAACCGCTCCATCTCGCAACTATTTTGAATGGTTTGTAGATGTAATAGATTATGTTAAAGCTTTGGATGTTCGCCTTCCGCCAATAAGTGTTGCTTTGCTTATGGTGACATAAACCACCGTTCAATTCCTTTCCATTCCAAAATCAACCTTGTAAGAAGAATTGTAAAAGTGGAAAATACATGCTAAAAGTTTGTAGAAATAAACACAACCACAATTTATGTTACCCGCAATGCAACAACATACAATGCCAAGACTTCCAGTGGGTCTCGATCTTGTTTTCCTTCTTTGCCAAATCCAAGGAAATATCTCGCTAAGTTGAAGATAGTCGAATTGTGTAAGCAATTACAAAACAATCTACAAATGTAATGAATAGAACTAAGTTTATATAATCTACTACTTATATATATATAAGCGATGTAACTTAAAATGTTGAACACCATTGTCCTTACAATAAACCGATCAAAAGATCATAACCCAAAAGTCTTGGAAAGAAACTAAAGAAAAAAAAACAAGCAAACTCTACTGAGTTGCAAATGTTCCCTTCTTTTGTGGCTTTGGTGCTTGAAAAGTTTGGCTCAAAGTCTGGCTGAACCAACCAGCACCATTGACAGACTGGCTAAGAGTCTGTTGCACAACTCCTCTTCCACCTCTTGCTCCTCTACCACCCCTTCCACCTCTTCCTCTAGATGCGGGTGCGAGAAGATGTTGATGGTGCGGTTTGAGATGTTGATGCCGAGGTTGATGCGGCTGCGAAGTTGATGCGAGATCCTCTACCTCTACCTCCGCCTCCCTAGAACCTCTCGCCTCGCCTCTCCCCTCCTGCTCCCGCTGGAACCGCACTCACTGGATCGGGCAAGTAGTTTTCTTGGGTTCCTCCATCTACCATGGTTCTTGGTCTCCTTCCTTTAGGATTAGAACCAACCTCACCACTAGCACAAGTTCTTCGTTATGGCCTATCTGGGTTGCATCTCTTACATGTCCTCCTGTCTCTTCTCATTCACATGCTCATCATGCCCCAACTTCCTCTTCTTAGCAGGTCTTCCTGGTTTCCTCATATCTATAGGTGGTTTGACAAAAGGCTCTTGAGGCTACAAACAAAAGAAGGAACACAAAAAAAAAAAGAAGTTAGATCTGGTTATAAATAGAAAAAACAGAAGACATAAAGTAACCCTAAATGAATATGTAAAGTAATAAAGAAAGGGAACAAGATAAGATTCCCAACAAAGAAGAAAAGGACAAAAACAAAAAAAAAAAAAAAACAAAAAGGGTGAATAATGATGTCACCTCTTCCAAATCTTCTCTCCCTCTCGAGTAATCGCATTTGGGTGGCATAAGTGGCTTTGTATGCATCCACCGTGTAGTATGGACTACAATAACTACAAAACGAGACAAAGGGAAACAACCGCATGACATTAGTAAATGTGAAATGAAAGTAGTTGAGCACATTCAATAAACATAAAAACATCAATAAACTTATTCTCGCCCAATTTGGTCTTAAAGTCTTCAAAACACAGACAAGATGCTCGACAGGAAATCCCCTCGCCTGCCATTGGACACAACTACAAGTCTTGTTGATCGATCAACTTGGAATACATAATTGTGAATTGATGTAACTTGATAACTAATACCATATACAACACCACTAATCCTAAACTCGACAGTGCATTCTTTCATCTTCTCAATCGCCCTTCATTGCTTGGTACTAATTCACCATTTTTCAAATTCAAAGACAACCGCTTTCTCCTATACCACAAGCCCATTATTAACTGTCCATACATTAAGCCCAAGGTACAAATAGGCTTGTCTCTAAGTTTCTTAATCATGTTATTAAAGGACTCGAGAGAAATTATTGTTCATATGTTCACAACATGAAGAGGGGTCAAAGAATGCCTGACCACCGGGTAGGATCCTCGGTCATCATATATCTTGAGCGAAGAATGCATTTTCCAGACCAAAGCATCCATATGGAACCGGACAAAGATAAACATGAAGGCTATTAACAATTTATAACTAATACAAGGCTACATTCCATGACATAAACAAGTTACAAAAGAACACAGAGTGATTTATTACCTTCCAGTGGGTGAACTTATAGGCTTTAGCAGCATTCCAGATAAGGTTATGTATCTTTGAACCCTTGTAGTGAGTCTTCAAATTCTTGAACATGTGTCTACAAAGTCAGCAAAACATATATTAGAAGGTAAAACACAAAGATCATATAATGGTTAAAAAAAAAGTAATTATGGTAAAAACAATGAACATACCTAAAACAATATATGTGTGGGCTTCCTGGAAATAAAGCAACAACAGCCTCAATCAAACCTTTTTGCCTATCAGAAATGAAAGTAATTCTTTCATCTGATTCAATCAGGGGCTTTAACTGCTTCAAAAACAAATACCAATTCTCAAAACATTCATTTCTGACCACTTGTATTGCTAATGGTACAACCTGGTTCTGTGCATCTAAACCAGTAGCAGCCATAAGAACACCTCCCAGCTTTCCAGTAAGGTGACATGCATCAAGACCAACCACTTTTCTGCAACCATTTTTCCATCCATGAATTGGAGCATGAAATGCAATCATCATTGACTCAAAGCAATTATCCTCCCTGAAACATTACATGTACATTATACAAACATTGTAATACAAACATTACATAATAACCATTACACAAAAATTACATAAAAAAACAACAAAGGTTATAATTAACAATTTACCTTCCAACACTGTAATTTGCTGCAGAACCAGGATTAGTTCTTGCCACCATGTCTACAAAGGATGGAACCATTTTATAAGAGTCTTCATAGCTACCATGAATTTTTTCCAAGCACATAGTCCTAGCTTTCCAAGCAACATGATATGGCAGAGAAGTGTTGTGAGAAGTGTAGAATTCATCCGCAATGTCCCATGGCTGTGAAGGAATCCACCGGTCTTGACTTCTCAAACGAGATACTTAGCAACAAACTCGCATTAGTTGATTTATTTCGCTAAATGGATCTCCAACACAAGTATGCTCCAGATTCATACTTCTAACAGTAAAAGTCTTCTCCCCTTTTGTATTTGATGCAAATATTTGAAACTTACAACCTTCAGACTTATGATACCTACATTTCACTCTTATCATTCTATTGTCACAAGGCTTCAAAATATACTGAAATTTCTTTATCACTGCAAAAGTCCTGAGATGCTTCTTAAACTGTATCTTGTCTTCAAACTGCATACCCACCTCCATTACCTCGTGGATTATACACTCACTGGACCATCATCAACTAGAAACAAGTCTTCATCCATATCATCAATATGTGGACCCCATTCTAGGTCCCAATCCTGGTAAAAACTTTGAAGGGCCTCTGCTTTCTTCTTCTCATCTTCAGAATCAGACTTCTCATCTTCAGAGTCAAGCTTCTCATCTTCAGAGTCAGAGTGATATTGTGAGTTACCAAGGCAGTTGTCATCATCACTAGGCACTAAAGCCAGAGCAGTACATTTTCCTTTATCCCCTTCGGGTACATCATCTCCTTGTGAACCTACAAAGTAAATAAAAAGTATTGTTAGTCATCATAACACATTAAATAGCTTAATGTAAAGTACATAATCAAAAGTAGTAATGCAACATTACCTTCCTTTCTAAAGTTATGCCAAAACTCATCATCAAAGTAGCTGTCCACAAAATCTCTGACATCAGCTATGTCAATATCATTTTCCTCATCATCGGAGCGGTGGTGGACTTCTATCATCATCAACTGGATGGCACACATCCTCTTCCACATTATCTAGTTGAATGTTGTCATACTCTACATCCACATTATCATCTGGATGGCACATATCTTCATCATTGAAAATATCATTCAAAAGTAACCTCTCAAATGCGGCATTTATCCGAGCATCAATTGACTTACAAGCCAACCTTGGACTTTTCCTAGAGCGTGGAGAATTGCTTATAACCTTCTTCTTAGGTGTAGAAAACACAAAGTCATCTTCATGTGTCACCTTCTTCTTAGGTGTAGAAAACACAAAGTCATCTTCATGTGTCCCTTCTTCTTAGGTGTAGAAAACACCATCTCGTAGTCGATTGTCACCTTCTTAGTAGGTGTCAAATACCTAACTTCATTAGTAACCCCCGAAGATGATGGGCATTCATCACTGGACCTCAAAACCTTGTCACTAATATCGAAGTAAAGATGCACATAACCATCATCTTGATATTCAAACCTTGTTCCACATTGTAAAGAACTCCACATCATTGGTAATCAGTTCGGTAGGTTATCCGGAGTAAACCAAAACAAATTAAGCTTCTTGGCCTCACTAATCTTCATCTCCCACATAATCATATCACCAACATGTCAAGACCAACATAGTTTACATCCAAATCATGGTATAGAGTCCATTTATTTGTGGTGAATAATTCAATCCTAAAGCTCCTTTTAGGGTACCTAACAAATCTGGTTCTGCACATACAACAAACAAAAAAACCATCCAAATAATTCAATTACTAAGTTCATAATATATACACACAAACCATATTCATTATTTTTACCATTCAACAGCAGCCATAAATCGAGAAATTAAAAATCCCCAAATTTCAAAAAAACTCCTAATTTTGAAAAATCCCTAAATTTCAAAATTAGGGTTTGAAAAATGAAAATTAGTAATGAAAGAAGGGTAAATCAATCAAACCCTAACACTACAGAGACATCATTGTTCGAATAAAAAAAACCCTGAACCCTAAATCACCAGAAACAGTTCGACAACCCAACATAAAAACCCTAAAACTACAGAATCTATTTGAGAATCAAAAAAAAATTGAAGAACTTGTTACCTCATTTTGCTCGAATCACTATCATCACCACTCATCTTGTACAACTTCTTACTTCAATCAGTTCTTCAAGTTCTTCATTAGCAGACCTTGAACAAAAGAAGAGGGGGAAGATCTAACTGAGAGAAAATAGATGCGGCAACTGAGCAGATCTCGGTGACTAAACGGGTTTCACTTTGCTCCGATCAGTTCTTCAAGCTCTTCATCAACACACCTTGAAGAGAAGAAGAAAGGGAAGAAACACCTGAGAGACGAGAGGAAGCAAATGAGCACAAAAGCGATTTTAGGGTTTCGATTTCTGCATATATCCATACACACGTGCGATCAAACGTGTCTCGCGTTAGAGTCATTTGATCATTCTCAGATTGATCAAGTGTGTGTACTCTAATAGGCGTTGGATCGTTCCGAGATGGATCGTATCGATTAACTCGAGGGTATTTATGGAAATACGAAAGTGTCATATGGATATATTGGTAATTCCATCCAATATTTTATATTTTCTTTGGAGTTAATCTGGCCGATTAGTTCCGTTTGGACGGAAAACCCCTGAAGAGGAACACTTTTGTAATTCTATTTTAAAGAGGGACACTTTTCTAATTAACATATTAGCAGAGGGACACTTTCTTTTAATACCCTTATTTATTTGCCAGTATATTTTAGTTATGAGTAGCTAAACTTCTAATTGATTAGGGATGATTTCAAAATCATGAACAATGAAGCATTATTTTCTTTAATCATGTTTATTTCAAGTTTTATTTAATTGTTGATTATCTTTATTATTTTTATTTCCTTAGAATATTGAGGGGTTATTTAAAATGATCAATTAAATTAGCCAATCAATATTTCTTCTACTAGTTTAGGGTTGTGTGATACGTGTAATTGTAACATCAACTCTTTACACAAGTAGTAAATCGCAAGAGCTGATAGAGAAATTTTGTTAAGCAATTGTATATAAAGATAACACTAGTAAGTAGACCGAGCTTATGCGTCTGATGCTAGGATCAACCTGATTCACAGAGTGTAAAGCATTCGACTAATTTACACCTTGAGAGCTTATTCTTGGTGGGTTGGTTGGATGGAATCTGGTAGTCGAGCACTTCCGTATCCAGTGGCAGTAGGAATCCGGGGATAGCAGAGCTTATTGCTATTCTACGGTTCGTAACAGTATAAATTCAACAAGAAATAAATTTATATTTAATTATGTTTCTGTTCAGTGACGGCGAATGATTCCCTAGTCATCTTTTTTCATATTATTGTAAATCAATCTTTACTATTCTGTTTTATTAGTTACTTTAATTTAAAATCTAAAAACTCCCATTTTTACTTTTAACAACTAGAAACTCTCCTCTTTCGTGGGAACGAACTCCATGCCATTATATTACCAGTTAATTGTGTGGAAAGAAGTAATTAATTTGTTGTGTATAACGACGCGCACCAAATTTTGGCGCCGCTGCAGGGGATCAGTCGGTAGCTTTTAGTTGTTATTTTTCTTATTTTGTATAGATTTTTTTTCTTTTTGGGATTCTGTTTTAGTTATCATTGTTTATTCTTTATCTTATAACTTTTGTTTTTGTGTTCATAATGGATTAATAGTATTATAGACCGTCTAGAATGGGGGATATTTTCTGTAAACGATTTGTGTGCACGGTTATTTAATTTTATTTTTAGGTTTAGTTAACTTTTATTATTACAATTTTGTATCATTGTCATGTTTCCATTTGGAAATAGCATGTACAATGTACAAGATCAATCATATCTTAGTAGTAATCAATTTTATACTAATCAATATGGTTTTCAATCTCATTCATATGACAACTACCAACCATCCTATGGGTATAATCAAAACCAATCTTTTGGCTATGATCCATATCCCACGGAACTTTACGGATATTCTCATACATGTCAACAACCTTATGACGGGCATGTAAGTGAGCAACCACGAAGATGGGATGATAGTTATGCTTTCAATCGTTTATCTTATGAAAGTGAGCAAAAGCTGGATCAGTTATTTCTTCAGTTTAAGGCCGGTTTATCCACGCCGGAACCACTTAATGAGCAATCAAGCGCGGAGAACAATATGCCAACTGAATCTTACTTCAATATATCTAACCAAACTCTTGATCGTTTTTATGATCATTCACCTATTCAAAAGGAGGAGACTTGGTCTGGAAATCTTGTGGTGAGTGAAAGTGCAGGTTTTAAAGAACGTCTTGACCAACTGATCCAAGCGATGGCGCAACATTAACAAGGATTGGACCAATATCCGTAGAGTGTTGATACATCACTCCAAGATCTTCAAGAAAGTGTCCAAAACTTAAGAAGAGACCTTGATCAAATTAAAGAAGAGAGGAATAAAGAAGACCTTTGGTCTCAAAACCAAAACTATTCTGATGTCCCCGTAAATAGTGATGAATACTTGATCGGTAATTCTGATGAAGATGAGCATCCTTTGGAAAGTCCTTGCAATAATGGTAAAGTTGTTCCATCTCCGGATCATTATAACGATCACTCGCCTATTCAAAAGGAGGAGAATGGATATGACATAACTGTTGTTATAAATGGTGTGTCGTACACAAACGAGGAATATAGGATTTGCACCAATGAACTAGACTTTATTGGAGAGGATTCTGATTCCGATGAAGAGGTTGTTGAAGAGATGTTAATTGAGAATGAAACCAAATTGATTGATTTCGTGGAAGATCCAATTGAGCTTGCCAACGAGTATAATGATGCTGAGATTTTAGTCAAAGCAGAAACTGACGAAGAATGGCTAAAGAGTTTGATAGAGTACCACGATACACATGAGGTAAATAATTCATTGCAATTCTTTAAGAATGATGAGGATCCTGTAATAAAAGAGATTGTGGAAGGTTTGTCTAATCCTTTGCATATTTCTAAATCTTTTGATTCACATCACTTAGGGTTGAGTATTTGTGCTTCTAAAAGTTTACCGAATTTTTTTACTTCTAATTATCCACCAATAGATGTGTTTGATTCTAGCATTGTACAGGTTCACCGGGAGGAACCCGAAGAAGTGCCCATATTTTATGTTCTATATCCACTCCCGAGTGTAGAAAGGACTAAGTGTGGGGGAAGCTTCCATAAAGTAGATTTCATTATCTTTACCTTATGCTAATAATTGTGTGAAGTTGTTACTAGAATTGCAGATTATTTTCGGGTGGATTACCGATTTTCAGACATTGGTATATGGGGAGGTTACATGCGACAAGGTGGATGTAGATTCCCTTGAGCTTCGTGATTTGCTCCCTCTGGAGGAGTAATGTGAATGAGTGCTAAGTCGGGCCGAGGACGATAAACTAAGCGCTACGTGGGAGGCAACCCATTGGTTTTGTATTTCTATCTTTATCTTTTGTTTTTAGTTTTTCATATCATATTTTGATTTCCCGCCTTATTTTACTTTGGATGACTCAATTACATTGAGGACAATGTAAAGTTTAAATGTGGGGGAGTTTTGGATATTTTCAAATAGAGTTTTTAGCATTTTTCAGTCGTTTTTTCAAAAAAAAAATTAAAAATTAAAAATTGTAGTTATTGCATAAAAAACCTTCAACTTGTAGAGAATTTAGAGTCGCTAGCATACTTCTACGTATGTTTACATAGAGAATTCTGACCTACATAACTGAACTTGAAAATGTTAGGGAACTACGTTCGGATTTCTTACTTGTTAGAGTGTTAAATAATGGATTTAATCATGTCGGTGGCAAATGAGGAGCACGGGGGAATGCATTATTAGAGTTGCTGATCATTCATTAGTGGAGACTACCTATTTTCAAATAAACCGAGGCACCAGACCAAAAAAAATAATCTTTGTAGATGACTAAAGAGCTTTCTTTTGAGTGTGTGTCACCGTACTTTAATTCTGGGTAGAATGGTGGGCTACCCAACTTCACACCATTTTTCAGCACTATTTTTGATCTCTTGAGTGCTAATTTTGTCAATCATGAGGGTGACGTCTATAGATGAAACCACCTTCTTGTAGTTTGATTTGCGCTAGCACCATTTCTCTCTCGCCAACAACAGTCCATAGAAACACATCATCATCAACAAGCTTGAGCGACATCAAAATCTACAAGGAAAATTGAAGACGTTTAAGGTTTATAAGCAACAATACAAAGAAGAGCAAATTTCATATCCAAGTGAAGCAACATACAATGAGCAGATTTTATATACATGTTGAAAGACTTACATATAAGGAGCATAATTTTATATCCAAGTATGAAGACTTATTTACAAGAGCAAAGAAAATCAAAAGATATGTTTATAATAGAAGTACAAGTTGTAAAGATCAAAGTGGTAAAGTCCTTTTATAATGTTAATTTTATTATTATAGTTGCAATCTTATTGTGGAAAAAATATATATGTAGAAAAAAAGATCTAATAAGTGAAGTTACTTTTAGATTTTTGTCCCACCAAAGACCTATATCTAAACAAGGAGATATTCTTACAATTATCCTTTTAATTGATTATAAAAATATAAGAAATATGGCAATGTTATATTTTAGGTGTTTTAAATGCTTTTATAGTTGCAATCCGTGGTATAGTTTGAGAGGAAAAATTATTTATTATATGAAATTGTAAAAAAAAAAGAAAATAATAATAGTGGGACGGAGGGAATAATAAAAATAAAAATAAAAAAAGAAAAGGAAAAATACAAAAAAAAAAAAAATACAAAAATATTTGCATTTAGGATTTATTTCATCAATAAAGCCATGTGGAAGAAAAATCTATAAAGAAGTTTCAAACAACAAGGAAATAGAGGAAAAGAGTTACAAATTGTCAAATTTTTATGAAGTTCAACAGTTTATCATCAAAAGTTGAAGACCGAAGACGAAGACCAAAAAGATGAAGAAGACGAGCCGAAGCCGTTTCTATTGGATGCTGTGAGAGTGGTGCTATCATTACTGACGATCGGATGTGAAGGTGAGTGAGTACTCCCATCCTTGCTATAATGGTTGGTTTCCTTTCTTAGAGATCATCAAAAAGTATCTTTATTTCCCACGATTTTGTGGAGTCTCGAGTAAATAATTGGAAGGTTTCCTTCCCACCATTCAACGTGTGTAGGATTTCTCTCTTCATTCCTACCGCACACATGTGAGACCTATAAAAAGCCGTCTTATTGAGTGTAATTATCATAAAATCCTTTTAAGTGGGGGCGTAAGTCGAGGCGAAATGCTTATTGGTCGCTCTCAAACATCGTTCTCTCATTATGGTGTGATTATTTCTCACTCAACATTTAAGTATGAGAATATGTTCTTTGGTATTTCTAACTTCTTATTACTAGCATGCAGAAACTCTATGTCCTCATAGCTCTTTGGATGCTTGGGACGCTGGAACGCTTTGAAGTTGGAGTAGGTTTTGTGGGTATACCTCTCGTAAGCCCTCACGAGACTATAACTCATCCACTAGGGACACCTAGGGGTTTAAAAGCTTGTTGCACACGCTAAGTGCAACCGGTCCCCAACGACGATGGGAGTTGTTGTATTTTAGGTCGATAGTTTGCTCGAGGACTAGCAAAAGCCAAGTGTGGGGGAATCGATAAGTGCATAATTCACATGATTTTAGTGTTAATTCCATGCTAGTAATTGCTTATATTCTTGCAAATTATTGTATATTACGTTTGTTTTCTCTTATTTGTGTTTCATTAGAGAATCGTCCAAAAAGAAGTGAATTTGCACTTAAGTGTGCAATAAAAGAAGCTAGCTACAAGTGCGTAGGGGCCAAAGACCAAGAGAAAATCATTCAAACCTGAAGAGGAAAAGTTCTTGCGTCATTCACATTGAAGCAAAACAAAAACTTGGAAGATGAGGGCAAAAATTTCATGGTCAAATACTATTGAAGAAACGCTAAGGGGAAACTAGTTCACTACACCTCTTCCGCAAAGAACGAAATTGTAAACATAGTCATTAAACGGCAACGGTTATAACCCCAAAGGTGTCACTATCCATGATTGTTCATAAAAACCCCATTTAACATAAAGTTATTAGCAAATATAAAAAAACAAAAATAAAAAAAAAAAAATCAACCCCACCACCACCGCCACCACCGCACTGCACCACCACCACCACCACCCCACCACCACCGCCACCACCGAACCGCCACCGGAAGACTCGCCAAATCGCACCACCACCGCCGCACCAAATGGTCATTTCATGGTCAAACCACCGCCGCCCGCCGACCACCACCACTCGACCACCACCATTGACAGGTCACCGGACCACCACCACCAAACGCCAACCATTACCACCACAAACAACCGCCACCACCGGGGAAACTAGTTCAAACGACAAACCGAAATCTTCCGAACCAAAATGATGCTCCGAAATGAGAAAAAATGAGAACGAAAAGAATAAAACTCAATCAAAAATGATGAAACCAAATCAAAAAAGATCGGATTTGATAAATGGATTTTTTTGTAACCACCGCGGCCAATCACGGATGCTCATTTGCACCTTTGACCAAAAATACAGACGTTGAAAATGAATTGGGCGACCACTTTTCATCTTCCCAGTGCAAATGTTAGCAACAAGAATATCATCTTACATTAACATTAACAATATAACGACAACTGCATAACTTATGTTCTCTTAGCAAAAAGTAGAGAGAACGGCTTATGAGTGAGAATTAAAATTTTCTTTCCTTCATAGAAAAGACACCTTTGTCAGTGTGTGTCTCTAGCCTTTTTCATGCATCACTACTTAAAACTTAAAGTAGCCTTAACTCCGAAGGTATGGTTCCGTAATTACAGATCACTATACTGCGTTGAACTAATCATGGACCCGCCATATATCCGAGTGAAAACAGAACGGTTAGTATCAATGAAACTCAAACGCGTATACATCTTTCAAGTTTCAATTGTTAAATTGATTGTGAAGTTCAAAACAAGTTTAAACCGTGAAGATAAAATCAACAGCACCATTTTTACTCGATTTCCACAAGACAAGACCCATCTAACACTTGAATGCTTCATGGTTTACAAAAGATCCATTTTAATTGAAGCTGTGAAAGAAGTGAATGAAATATGGTTACACGCAACCCTAATCCACTGGTGGTAATGGTGCCGTGGGAGTAGGAGACGAAGAAAGAAATGAGAGAAGTTAAGAAGAGAATGATAAAAGGGTAAGTTTGGTATTTTTTTAAATAACAAAAACTAAATTTACTTATTATATTTTGAACTTGGGGTTTTGTGCCACTTTTTTATCAAACGGTTTTTATTTGCTGGTTTAGCAAAAGACATTAATTGACAACTACTCTTGTGGTTGCATATGGTTCCACTGACTAATCATGTACGTATACATGTGAAGGAAGAAAATTTACTTCTATGGTTTACAAAGAAAAATTGTGGCTCCGGCAGAACATGTCCCTGACATGTTGGGGTTAGGTGGAAATTCAGTGCAGCACTATACATCGATCTGGATGTGCCGTCCGCATCTAATGGAAGATCTTTGTCCACGCGGGTCCCTGTGTAGCTTGGTCCAATAAGAAGCCATCTGCATATAGTGAAGTTGTTTCAGGATACACCATAATATCAACACATGTTCTCTCCTCAACAAAATTCTGAATTTTGTCACATTTTTGAAGTGGGTCGAGTAAATAATCGAAGCTGCTACACTTCACCCACTCCCTTCCCCTCTAGCTTCCACCATTACGTGGTAACATCTGGATTTTTGGTTTCATCAACTTTGATCTCTATGGAAGAGCAGAGGATCCCTCTATTATTGGTTTTGGCCAATAGATACATGACACATAGGCGGGGAAGGGAGTGGTGGAAGCCAATGGGGGACATCTACCATTTTCGGTAAATAATGGAGGTGATATTTGCATGGGGGACCCATAAATGAGAGAAGTTTCTGACTTGTGTTTATTTAATTAGAAAGTGGGAATTTGGTGCGGAACGGTGCATCGGAGTTGAATGGATGGACGGTTCTAAAGAAGAATACATGGGTCCACTAAAATATGAGCCAATTAGAGAATGAACACATCTTATTACAGTGATTCGTGTTACACCCTCGTAGAAGCACTCATTCTTCCGTGCAGAAAGGTTCTGAATTCGGCAGATAGTTGGATAAAGAACAGAGCACGTGGCATTTTATTATTGGACCGTGAGGTGAATGCAGATGGTTCCGGTTGCTATAAATAGCTGAAGAAAAATTCATTCAAAGACAGCTTCTTCCTTTAACATTTTCTCTCCAGCGAGAAACATAGAAACAGAGATAGCTGGCTTTTTACTGTGAGCTTTTATTCTAAGTTCTTCTTCTTTATTTATTAACTTCTAATTGATTAGGGATGATTTCAAAGTCATGAACAATGAAGCATTATTTTCTTTAATCATGTTTATTTCAAGTTTTATTTAATTATTGATTATCTTTATTATTTTTATTGCCTAAGAATATTGAGGGGTTATTTAAAATGATCAATTAAATTAACCAATCAATATTTCTTCTACTAGTTTAGGGTTGTGCGATACATGTAATTGTCACATCAACTCTTTACACAAGTAGTAAATCGCAAGAGCTGGCAGAGGGATTTTGTTAAGCAATTGTGTGTATAGATAACACTAGTAATCAGACCGAGCTTATGCGTCTGATGCTAGGATCTCACAGAGTGTAAAGCATTCAACTAATTTACACCTTGAGAGCTTATTCTTGGTGGGTTGGTTGGATAGAATCTGGTAGTCGAGCGCTTCTGTATCCAGTGGCAGTAGGAATCCGGGGGATAACAGAGCTTATTGCTATTCTACGGTTGGTAACAGTATAAATTCAACAAGAAATAAATTTATATTTAATTATGTTTCGGTTCAGTGACGGCGAATGATTCCCTAATCATATTTTTTCATATTATTTTAAATCAATCTTTACTATTTTGTTTTAATAGTTACTTTAATTTAAAATCTAAAAACTCCCATTTCGGTTACTTTTAACAACTAGAAACTCCCTGCTCTTCGTGGGAACGAACTCCTTGCCATTATATTACCAGTTAATTGTGTGGAAAGAAGTAATTAATTTGTTGTGTATAACAACGCGCACCAAGTAACAACATTAACACCCAAGTAAGTCTACATGCATCAGAGCTACATACACGCGATTATCACCCCCACCAGCTCCCGATCAACCTTGGATATTCTCTGGAATTTATGGACCATCACACCCGACAACAAGAACAGATTTTTGGGAGACTTTCCCATCGATATTCCCGAACATAACCCCGACTACTCCTTGGCTTTTGATGGGAGATTTTAACGACATAATGGATCAATTAGAAAAAAAAAGAAGGGGGACATGCAAGTAACCTATGCTCAAACCCAACCTTTCCTCACAATGATAAACCAAATGGGATTTATCGACATGGGATTTCGAGGCGACCCATACACCTGGACCAACAATCAGATGGGGAAAGATAACATTATGGAGCGCCTAGATAGATCCTTAGCAACTCAACACTGGCGGACTGCAAACCCTCATGCTGGAGTTACTCACCTACCAAGAATTAATTCGGATCATGCCCAAATTTTGCTACGAACAAAAGAAGTGGATTGGCAGGGTACAAAAAATTATTGAGGTATTTCTCGTAACTACCTCAATAAAGGACTAGCAACCTTCACTATCCTAAACCGAATCCATCTCGTCAACTCCAATATATGCCCTCGCTGTAATTCTGATACAGAATCAGCTGATCACTTACTCTTACGTTGCCCGGTAGCGATTACAACCTGGAACACTTTACTCAATCAACTCACAAGCACACAAAATACCTTCACTACCTTCACAAATTCAATAACACCTCAAACAACCATCTCCCAACTTCTACAACAACAAGCCCCTTCCACGGTCATCACTTCTTTCTGTTATCTCTTCTGGTCACTCTGGCTGACTAGAAATGATTTTGTCTACCGTCAAAAGCAAGCAACATCAAATGACATTTTAATTTCAACCCTAAAGCAGCAACAAGAGTACATATGGGCTCAAGAATCCTTACCCCCTACTCTTTCAGGCGACTTACCGACAGTTACTCCATCCAGATGAAACAGAACGACGACAAAATTTTTGGTAGGATGGTCCTATCCTAGCTCGTATTGGATAAAAATCAACACAGATTTGAGTCGCCGAGAGGACACCCAGAATCGCAGGGCAGGTTTCATTTGCAGAGACTCAGAAGCAAAAGTCATCATGGCTCTCGCACAACCTCTTGGAATTACGAATGCTTTAATAGCAGAAACCTGGTCCCCGTTGTTGGCCACAAGAACCGCGACAGATAGACATTGGATGAAAGTTATTCTCGAGACAGATTCTGAAACTCTTCTTCACTTTGTTACATCCCCTACAAGACCACCTTGGTATTTGAAGAGAGTGATAAAAGAAATAAAGCATTGTATTAATCAGATACCACACAGAGCCATTAAGCACAACTACAGAAAAGGAAACCAAGCGGCGGACGACCTTCCCAATCATGCAGCAGATGGAAGCCAAATAGGGAATCTGGGAACCAAAATTTGGGAGCATACAATTCCAAGTTTCATTAATCAAATTGTACTCGGTGATTCCATGGGTACATCACTTCAGATGTCCTAGCCGAACTCTATTTCCATGGTCGAAATCAGTTTATAAATTTTTCATTTTTTTTTGAAAGATATTGCCAATTCAAGCAACATTAACTAAATTTGAAGTATACCCAAGTACCCAAAACCCTCATTTCGAAATCAACCATCTTAAAAAAAAAACCTTCTTCTCAAGAATTATTCTTTTAAAAACACCCAATTAATTAATCTAACCTCACTAATTAATCATTATACTAACACTAATTAATCATTACACTAACTAATTTAATTACCAAGGGCAAGTTTGGTATTAAAAAAACTTAGATAAGGGGTGACTCATTATTACTTCTAATATTCACCCCAAAAATGGAGAGTAGTCCCCCACCATTTTTGAGTAGTCCCAAAAAAACGGTTCTAAGTATGATTGAAATTCCTAATGAGAAAATTAGGCTAAGGCCCAACCTATGGATAACCCATAATATGAGGCCCCTAGTTAAAAGAGTTTTAAAACCAGGCCCCGAATTAAAAAATAAATTTAATGAAAGCTAAAAGACTAAATTAACCTCAAGTATATAATAGACGTCACCTACCTTTCTCTCGTTCAGAAGCTATTATTTCATTTCCCAGGAGAGAGAAAACAAATCTCACTCATCTGAAAACAGAAACAAATCTAGAAAAAAAAACCCCAAAAAAATCAAGAAATCTTCCCGAAATCTGTTGCAAAACAAAGATCGAAACAGAGAAACATTTGCCGAATCGCTAACCCCTAAATCGTAGAACAGACGAAACAGCATTCAGCCATCATCCGCTGAATCGCAAAACAAAAATCGAAACAGATTTCGGCCATTGATTCAAAACCTAAATATTCCGACGATGAATTACTAGGTATGTTTTGATTTGGATCTGTTAGTTTTGATTCCTGTTGTTACTAATTTCATGTGTCAAAAATTGCTGAACTAGGGTTTGTAATGAGATTACAATGAACATAACTCATTCTGACTGATAATTTTACAGATCAGAGAAGGAGAACAATCGTTTGTGCATAAAATCCATAAAAAAAACCGACTGAATAGAAACAAAGGTAAGTCATGGATGTGATATAATGATTGTAGTTTGATTTAGTGGGTTTCATTTCGAGATGTTAATGTTTGAAAACCCTAGAAACTCTAAGTTGAATTGCAATCAACTAACTTGATTTTATTACTTCATCAATGCAGATTCGTAATCAATTTTCTTTTGAAATAAAAATGGTGAAAGGAAAATGAATCCCCCCGGAAAAGATGATACAATTTATGGGTACTAAGATGTGAAAACTATTGTTGTCATGGTCTCATGTTTGTTTCTCATGTAATACTTGTGAATATGTAACTACATAGACAAAGGACATGTGTAACTATAAGTTACACACTCAAAATACCACCACCGACCGTGTTGTGGTTTGTATATTGATTGTGTAACTTACACTTACACATACCAAATGAGCCTGTCACCACTGACTTGCCTTGGGATGTGTAACTAGTAGTTGCACATAAAAAATTGGTTGTGTTTAGGATGTGTAACTAGTAGTGATTGACAATGTTTTGTACTTAGATGTGAAATTATTTGAGTATATGTGTTGTTATGGTATCATGCTAGTGAAAAATGCATTTGAATGTTTAAATATACAAACAAGGCCCTCGTGTAACTTTAAGTTACACATTCAAAATCTAACCACCGACCGTATTGTGGTATGTATATTGAGTGTGTAACTTGAAGTTACACTTATAAATGAGCTGATATAACTGTAAGTTATACATTCAAGATGTCACCTCTGAGTTGCCAAGGAGCTTTGTAACTATAATTTACACATTTGGAATCTCATGTCAGGGGCCTCAATCATTCATTCCTTTATAATTTACACATGGAAAATCTCACCACTGACTTGCAAAGGGCATGGGTAACTATAAGTTACACTTTAAACAATCTCACCAATGACTCTACAATGGTTTATATATTGATTGACTGTGTATGTGTAACTATAATTTACACATTGAAAATCTCAACACTAACTTGCCAATTGACTGTGTAACTACAAGCTACACATTCAAAATCTCACCACTGACTTGCCTTGTGGTGTGATTAACTTATAGTTACACAGAGAAATGTATTCATATGCATGTGTAATTGAGGTTACACAACACATAATAGAATGATTCGCTTTGTGTACTTGGCAAATACACATAGTTTGTGACATGATTTTGATTTTGCAGCTTATAAAGGAGTGTATTTGATAAGTACACAAAATACCGACTCATACTATTTTTGTGTGTGATGTGTACAGAAAATTAAGGCAATCCTTGAATGCCGTTAAGGATTTGGTAAAGGTGATAAAACCTATAGGACTAACCGATAGGGCTCGTAGATATCTTTTGAGAGTTGCTTACGGTAAGCTCAGAATGATGCATTACGATGAGTATGATCCAGCTGTACCAAGTACAACAAAACAAATCACTACCAACAAAAAGCGGCGTCTTGAAGCTTTTGAACCGCTTTGATATGGATTGTGACACACCTTGTTCTTTCAAGTTTGGTGATAATAAGTTTATAGAGTCTACACCGGCAAAGTCGGGTCGGGTTTATTTTACATGCAAAGGATTGGAAGTAGAAAGGGTCAAAAGCTATTAAAGAACTTTTCTCATAAGGATTTGATTGACAATGTTTTGTACAACAAGTTCTTCACCGATATTAAGTCTACAAAGACATCGTACAACAAGTGACTAAGACAAAAATTTTAGAGAAGATAAAACAACTTATGACCAAAAGGAGCAAAAGTGGGAAAAGAAAGAAAATTGATGAGAAGGATCTAGTTTGTTTGATAGGTTTTTATCTTTGTTGTGTATTATTTTTTGGCGACATAAATGCTAATGGAGTGAACGTCAAATATCTTAGTATCGTTGAAACATATGAGACGGTGCTCAAGGTGTCTTGGCCCGACTTAATACACGAGCACTTGTTTGAAGAAATTCATGATAATATTAATTATTTGGCAAATGTGAAGGCTTGTGTGCAAGACTTCATCGGTAAAGCTTGTGTGTAATTTCTATTCCAAGACTTTTAGTGTTACGTTCAGATATTTTAATATTAATTTCTTGACTAATTAATATTTATATATGTTGCGATATTGTTTGTCGAACACGCACCGAAGGCTCAATCACGAAAGTTGCAAACCACGAAGAAGATATCCCGCGGGTTGGAAGGTGGGATCTATACCGATTTTGATTACATTTCTATAACAAGACATGACACAGCTTTTCGGTAAGTGTTAGTTGGTTTATGTTTTGTAAATTTATGGTAATATAAATATAATTTAGATATAAGTTACACATTTAAATGTGCTTGTGTAACCTATAGTTACACATGCAAAACATAACACTTGAATTCAATTTATATGTGTAACTATAGGTTACACATATAAAATGTGCTTATGTAACTTTAAGTTACACATACAACTGAAAATTTGTATATTTAGAATGTTCAACTGTTTTTGCTATCTCTTTTTAACCTCTCCATCTATTAATTGCAGCCAACTCCTAGCTTTGTGGCTGAGTTTTCACAATTGAGAAGCAAACTAGGTATATCAACCGTGGTACCCAAAGAAGGACGACACCGCAAAGTCGGGCCGAAAGCGTAAAACCATTGAGAATGGCCAATCGAAAGAGCAACTGCAAGCAAACCAAGCAATGTTTAAAGAAGTGTATGCAATTGTCGGGAAGGGATATCAGAAGGGGACCTTTCAGGAACAGCAAAATTCAAGATTCACAATTTTAGTTGCCAAATTATGCAAGCAATGGGTATTGATCCTTACAAAGTGACCCAGAAGAGTTTATGCAACATGAAGATACCGGACATGGAGGTACCGGTCGTGGAGATACCGAGCATGAAGAAGTAGAGTTACCGCATGGAGCAACCGATCAACAGGAGATGGAGCTACCGAGCATGGAGGTAGTGAACATGAAGAAGAAGAGTCCGAGAACTCGAGCAAGAGAAAGAGAAAGATGACACGAAAAAATCCTTCCATGAAGAATGTAAGTAGTTGTTCATTTTTAATATGCTTCTTTAACTTGATAAAGGTACCCAATTAGTTGACACTAAGGTCTTTGAACCTTTTAGGTTCATATTTTAGTTGTTTTTAATATGCTTGTGTAACTTGATTACACTTGATTATTGTTGAGTAAACTAGTCATATGGATGTGTAATCCCTAGTTACACATGCTATATGCATGTGAAACTTCTGGTTACACTAGTTAGATGCATGTGTAACTGCATGTTACACTAGGTATCCATGCCTTATTCATATGTAACATGAAGTTACACATGCTAGTTATTCAAGCCAGTCAAATCACACATGATATATTTTTCTTGAAATTTTATTAAAATTTTTTTAACATCATAATCATCATCCTAATTCCCATTTCAATGTTTGTGCAGTTCCATGTATGAGCCTGGCAGCTGGAAATACGCCAAAATTCTGCAAGCTCAAACTTCGCAGAGGGGGCGCAAGGCTCATCAAAAGAAGAAGCCCACCGGTAAGAAAAAAAAAGCGCACTACCGCAGGTGTTGTTGATGAGGCGCAGTAAGAAAGCCGATGAAGAGACGCATGCTACCGATGAGGCACAAAAGAAAGATGCGAAGGTGGTGTTGTGGTTGAGCCGCGTGAGAAAGCCAGGTGATGATGCAAATGTCATTGAAGAGACACCGCAACCGTTGGTGACGGTTTGGTTCTCGACTGCCCAACTCAGCCCAACATCGAAACTATTGACGGCGCTTTTGCTTCAACACGCTTGAGGACTCCATGGTGATAATCGCATAACACCGCAAACACAACCCGACAATGCTCAGACCTACATGTTGGTGCAACTAGGAGCTAACCCTACTGATATGACGGATGTTGAAGTGAGTGAAATGCTTGATGAGATTTTCGGTGACATTAACAAAAGTGAACCTGGACCTGCAGTGATGGAGAATGCAGTAACCTAGCTCAAGTGGTAACCACTCTTCCGTTTTTATTTTTCCTTTATGTTTTGTTTGTAATGGAAGTGTAACTTCAAGTTACACATGCAAAAGGCATGTGTAGCTTGTGGTTACATCCATTACAAACAAAACAAGCCAAAATAATATTGTAATGGAAGTGTAACTTCAAGTTACACATTGTAAAAGGCATATGTAGCTTGAGGTTACATACAATACATTATTATTTTGGCTTGTGTAACTTTAAGTTACATACATGTGCTAATTTACTGAGATTCTACCTATATTTGTTTGCGCAACTACAACCTGTGGGGACTTTTTAGCCTTAGATTAGATAAAACTCCAATGCCCGGCAGGAGAGTTGTCAAGGAAGTCATGAATACAATAAGGGAGAACCAACCAAAGATTCATACAACAAAGGGTGCCGAGGAATAGAAAAAATTCCAACACAAGATCCGGGCAAAGATGAAAAGAGGTCAAAGAAGATTAAGAAGACTTGTTAATGAAGAAAGAATGGACGCAGCCTGTGGAGTAGAAGAAGAAAGAATGGATGAGGTTGTCAAGAAGATGACGAACAATGAGAAAGGATGTGAAAGGTCTCAAGTTATCGAAAGGCTGAAGGCGAGAATAAAGAGAAAGTGCTTGAATATTTCCATACTCATTCGAAAAGGTAAGTAGCTTGACTCCAAGTAGGCTTGATTCGTTATTGATTGTTGGATATTACTACTTGATTCTCGTTATGTTGATGAATAATAGTTTACTTTTGTAATGCGTAGACATTACTTGGATTGAACGCAACGAAAATGGTAGCCACTGCTTAATATATCCGGAGAACTAATGCTACAACTTACCAAGAAAGAATCCTTCTTGGAGTCGAATTCATCGACTTCTACATTAGCAGATTGAGGACAAAGATGAACTCTAATAAAGAAGTATGACAAAGCGATATTCCTATCGCCACAAGCATACGTAAGTACTTTGATACATTTGAAATCTTATTCCATTTATAATGTGTAGTGTGTGTTGTAAGATTATGATTTTTTTATGTCGGAAAAATGCTTATAATGTGTAATCCGGAAGTTACAAATGCAGCTATAATGTGTAACTGGGTTACACAACCATTTATAATGTGTAATCAAGTTACACATTCTTATTTTTCTAGTGTGAAACCCAAGCCCCTATGTGTAACTTCGTTTACATAATCACTTGTTCATTTGTAAAACTTTTGATTAAAAATGTGAGTTTGACATTCCAAATGGTTTTTGCATCACGTACTTGAAGGATTACGAAGAATTCAAGAAATTTTGGATTCCAAAGCTTGCGAAGGAGTATGTCAAGTACAAGAACGATGCAAGCCGACTTTTCGCCCCCAATGTGCAACAACAACACACACTACACACTTCTGGAGTATGAGTTGAGGAGCTCTAATGCTTGGTCCTACATGAACTCATCAAACGTTAAGCAACTCAGGAGTGAACACCTTCTTCAAGCCAAGAAATATGCATTTGCAATTACTACAGAACTGAGACTCTTGTGTCCTTATGCTCTTGGGATGAATGAAAGCGCCTATTTGGATTCGCCCCCCACAAGGTACAATTCCTGACTGTCTTCCATGTGTATGCGCTTACATGAAGATCAGGATGAAGAATAATCCACTTGACAAAAAATTAAGCTCAAGTATGATGCTATGGTGGACTCGACAAGCCGAACCACATGAGAGGAAGCATGATATACAAGATTCTTTCGATCCATCCGAGATGTGTAAAAAGCATCATTAGGATTAGAAAAATCTATAGTAGCAAATATGTTGTTAGCCAAAAGCAGATGTTAGACTTGGAAAATATGTTGTTAGAAACTTTTAAATTTCATCGCTTAGTAGATTTTAGCAGGTTCTTGGTTTTGAAAAAAATTTGGATTGAAATTCTTTGAATTAAAAACTTTTATCTTGTTAGAACTTTTACAATTGCAGTGTATTGTGTTTCAGAAAAGTATGCAACAGTTAAGTAACTACACATCTTAACATGATGCTTTAGGTGTAACCTAAGTTTACATATGCATTTATCATGTGTAACCTAATATTACACATGCATTCACAGCAGCCA
This sequence comes from Papaver armeniacum, assembly GCA_023531295.1. NCBI lineage: Eukaryota > Viridiplantae > Streptophyta > Magnoliopsida > Ranunculales > Papaveraceae > Papaver > Papaver armeniacum. The sequence goes on from JAJJWW010009491.1 coordinate 145,557, forward strand.
GTGTAACTTCTCGGTTACACATCCATATATTTGAGTGTGGATCGAAGTTACACAAGCCATTGATCGGACTTGCCCAATAAATCAAAATAAAATAAAGTTACACCCGCATTTATCATGTGTAAGCTAATGTTACACATGCATTCACAAAGTGTAACTTCGGGTTACACATCCGATGAAGTTAAACAAGCATTTGACCATTGATCGACATACACAAAAAAATCAAAAAAAGAATAAAATACATTTGAACCGTTAACCGACAAAATATAAAATCGAATGAATAGATCCTTACACATAATCAACGCGAAGAAAAATAAAAACGTTTGGTCCATGATATGAACCGAAACTAAAAACAAACAATCCAAGACAAAAACTATCGACACATCAAATCATTACTTACAGAAAAAATGTACTTTGGTAGGCTCAAGCTAGTGAGGTGTGAACTTCCGAGGATTCCCGCAACCCGCCTTGTTGTGACCTCGCTTTCTTGCAAGGGTCGCAACGAACTTTCTCTTCACTTTTTTCTCACGTTTACTTTTAATCCTCTTTCCTTGGGGTCTACCCGGTTGCTTCTTCACGTAGGCGGGATGACGGTGTCATCCGGATGATATTCAAGCAGCTCCGTTGTAGTTGGGAATCTACTGGATGGCATGCATATAAGTCTTCCTAAAATAGTCACTTGTAAAATACGGTGAAATGAAATCAATAGCCTCACGTTTAATCTTCCGTATGGATGCAAGAGCATGAGCACAAGGAAAACCATATACGCGCCACCTTGAAAAAAAAAAAACAAAAACAAACAAAAAATCGTTAGTTGCACATACAAAACATAAAACACTCAAAATTAGATAGTTACAAGTGCATATGTTGTGATGTGTATCTTTAAGTTACACTTGCAAAATAGATGTGTAACTAGTATTTACACATGCATATATCTAATCAAAAGGAAAAAGAACATACAGAGAAGAAAAGGCATAAGAAAACCAAACCTTTGACAGTGCAAGTCTCATGTTCGAGGTCCACCATGTGAGACCTTTCGCTAATAACTTCAAACACGGTAGGACTAGCAACCAATACTTCCTAAGCCAAACCTTCATCTTGAAGAGCCACAAGCTTTTCTTCATACTCGTGGGTTAATGGAGTCATCATATTAGCACCAATTTCACGACGCTCGCTATCAAACACATTATTTTCCTCCTAATCGAAAAGGAAAAAAAATATGATGAATACATAAAGTGACAAAACATGAAATAAAAAGACAAAGAAACAACAAAACACACACACAAAATCAATTAACCTCGATCAAGAAGAGCAGATACATGCATCTTTTGTGAATCGAACCCGCCTATTGATTGATTCCGCTAGAGTACTAGATGTCTCGTCCATACCGACAACCTTTGAAATAGGCATTCGCATATGCTTCGGGTGGGATGGTCTCGATGTAATCACCACCCAATTGCAGCTCAAGTCTCTAATCTTCAGATGGCTTTCGCATGGTTTTCGTGTGAGAGTGCGATGTCGCCTCTCGGAAATGGTCCATCACAAGCGAGTACCTAGGATCTCGTTGCGGTGATGGGTATATTTTTCGTCAAATGATAGTAGCGAAGCCGTGGAACCCATCTCGGATAGACAAGAGGAACACCGCAAGAGTCCTTCATGGCGATCCGAAAGGAAGGGATTGGCCTCCCATCACCAACAACTTACCAAATTCCTCAAAAACCACTCCTAGTTGTCGACAATCTCAAAAGATCGACTAGTGCAAAAGCAAGGGGGAAAAATCCTACAAAAAAATTGTGCATAATCGAAAGGTAAGTTTCACACAAACAAAAACAATGTAAAATACAAGTTACACATGCTAAAACAAATGTGTAACTTAAGGTTACAGATGATATTTTCTTAGTTACACACCGAGTAAAGCAATGTGTAACTCTCGCTTATTTGTAAACTCGAAGTTGTTAAAAAAACATACATTTACCACCATTGATCCCAAAGAGCCGCCATCAAGAAACCTTTGAATGTACCGCGCAAGGAAAGTAGTATCCAAGTATACCATTGCACGACAAAACGGGCACTCTTTGATGCATGCAAAGAAATGCGATGAAAACCCATTGAACCGTTTATTTTCACGTTCAAACTTTATCACGCTACCGTGGTTGGTTCCCTTATAACATCAATATACCATACCAAGTGCGAGTAGGACTTGACATCGTCGCCATAAATCATCTCATAAACCTTTTCCCTAGCATTATATGCCCGATAGTACTCCATGTTAATCCCATAGTTGGTCCGGAAATCAAGAAGAATTTGCTTGGGCTTTTGTGAGGATTTTTGCGAACTTCTTCCTCAATCAAACTAGACGAGAAGTCGGTGGAGTAAGTTTGGTTCAAGTTGCGCCACCAAGACCACAAATGTGCTCGTGGTTATAAGACCTAACCCGAAGAGGTTCATACAAAATATAAACAATTCAACCAAAACACTATGGTGCAAAAACATCATGTGTAACCCAAAGTTACACATACCGTAAGAAAACACAGCATATGCTAGGCATTAGATGACAGAACACGTAAAAAACTACCTGAAACATTTCGTTCCTTTCATCAATAGAAGCTGCATGAAATTTCCAGCCGCATTTTTTATCTGCACACTTAGCCGTGAACCTAGAACGATCATTGTGTGTTACAACCATGTTGAAACCAAAGGCGAAGACGATACTTGGTGAAAGCAACCGACTTGCTTAACTCCTTCAACAAACACATGACCAATCTCACCAAGAACTCACAACCATCCGATAACAAAGGTTTTGTGCTTGCTTTTGTCTTCCAAATACATTGCAACAAAGCACGATTGTTTCTCGATGAAGACATACCGCTAGAACCATTAGAAATAGAAGAACCGCCCCAGAGCTAGATGAAGAGGCTACATGAGTAACATTTTGCAAGAAAATATCAACATTGGTCTTGCTTCTACCGTTTGTGATGGATATAAGAGCTTGCAACGAATAATCACGGTCCAAGCGGAAAATCTTTCCCACCTTCTCGAGAAGTTAAGAAACAAATACCAAGTGGAGTAAACCGCTTCCATTCCTTGCAAACTTGTTCCTTAAACTCATCAAGTTTGATATCGATAACACTGAGGGTAATGAAATCGAAAAGAAGCGAACAACAATAATGCAACTAACAAAGCAGCACAACCAACAACATCCATGACAACCTCGAAAATATCAAACATACAATAAAAATATCAAAATATCAAAATAAAAAAACGAACGCCATTCACAAGGCGTTGCCCCCTCGTGAGAAGTATATTCTATGCGCAAGCTAAAAATCAAAGGAGCAATCAATATACTCAACAAAAAGGAAAACAAGAGATACAATGTGTCTTAAAAGATGCAAATCGCTATAACTATTTACAAATACACATGCTACAGACATATATGTAACTTCAAGTTACACATTCTACCGTGTAACCTTAAATTACACATTTCAAAAAAAAAAAAAAGATTCTACCTAAAACAAATTGTAGTTGATCTTCAAACAATGTTGTTTCATCATCGCCTTCTCAATATCAACAACAAATTCTCAACAAATGCTAACTATATTCCCGGATCGGACATGCAAAATTGAAAAAATTGAAAACAAAATTGAAATCAAACAAACAACAAAATTCATACCTAGATTTTTTCTCTTCTTCTAAAAACAAATGTTGGTTATACTTCATCTTCTAATAATCAAATCAAATCCAAAATAAGTAAGATAAAAATAATAAAATATGAAAAAAAAATTAAGAAAAATTAAGAAAAATCGAATCAATAAGCTCAACCAACATCGATTCGTACCTATATTTGAGCTTCCTCTATTCCAACTGTCTTCAACCTCTTCTCGATTCAACAAAATAAAAAAATTAAAAACGAAAATCAATTATAAGATCGAAAAAAAAATCGATCAAAAAACTATTCAATCAAACGTATTTGATAGAAACAAAAGATAAAACAAAACAAACCTATTTGTTGTTCATCAATGCATCTTCGTGAGAGGAAAAACTCGTCGTCCCACAAAGATCCTAAAAGGTGAATTAAGAAGATGAACAAAATTGAGAGGAAATTAACTTCAATGAAAAGATTTGTCCCACAAAAATCTCCAACGTTGTTTCGAACGAGAGCGAGAAGAAGAGATACTTCGAAAAAACAACCTATTTGTTGTTCATCAATGCATCTTCGTAAACTTGTCGATTTGAAAACCGGTGAATTAAGATGAACAAAATTGAGAGGAAATTAACTTCAATGAAAAGATTTGTCCCACAAAAATCTCCAACGTTGTTTCGAACGAGCAGAAAGAAGAGATAGCCGAAAAAAAAAATTATTTGATTTTCGGGTTTCTATTAGGTATAAACGCCTATAAATACCTGAGGTTATTTTGGGTATTTTTCGATTTATTAAAAATATTGACGACGCCATCAATCCGGAATTTTAAAACTCCGCCCCAAAAATAAAAATTTGGGCCTAGAAATATGAAAATTTGAAAGTATGGAGTTGAGGGTGGAAGATCCATTTTGTGGGGGCTTGTAAAGGGGATTCTGAACCCATATATAAGCAAAGGTGGATTCACAAAATTTTGATATTTTTCACATTCCTAATTATCGATTCATGGGCTTCATTGTGCAGAAACAATATTACCGGACCCAGTTCCATTTCTACTAATTTAGAACCGGATCCGGATCATTAAGAACCGAAACCGACGATTCCGTTCCTACCCCAAGCACGAAACAGCGCAGTTCAGTTTGAAAGCAGATCCCTGTACTTTGTGTATCTCCATGTCCGACTTTATAAAGGAAATAAATCCTTAAACACTACTATAAAAAATCTCATTATTTCCTTAGGTTTGATTCACCTAAATTATAAAGACAGAGTTAATTTATTTATTTGTTGGATCCACGGTTTCAAGCTACCATTTCTCCTCTCTGTAAGTTATCTCTCAATTTCAATTTTTCTGAGCAATTTTTATTTCATGGTTTCCTCTTTTATTTCAATTTCATATGGTTTTTCTTCGATTTGGCTTTGAGCATTAAGTCCTGTTTCTCAGTGTTTATGGTTCTAAATTAAAGTTTCAATCTTTATTATATAATAACAAAAATGGAGGTTCATGAATTGGGCTTAAGCATAGCCTCAATTTGCTATTCCCTTTGGGTTTTAGATAATAGTAGTAATTAAATCAGAAGTGGGTTTTTTTTCTCCTGGAATTCTGTTGTTTTATTCAAATTAAGCAAGGTTTCATTTTTATTTGATTTTCTTGTGTGAAATTGTTATTTTAGGGGTTTTAGAACTGAAAATTTTAACTTTTCATTCAAGTTCATGATTTGAAGAGCGCCTAAGTGAAGAGAAAATTTCAGTTTATTTGCTCCTCTTTGATGAATTCGATTGATTGAGTAGCTCAATCTGTTTCTCAAAAAAGTTCCTTTCTTTTTGTTTTGACAGGGGATTATTCCTTCGGATAAGCAGAACTGACGCACCAGAAGGAGAAAGAAGAACTTACCCCAACCACAAACCACACCACTGAAGAGGTATTTCTTTCATAAGTCAATTAGCAAAATTCAAAATGAAAGTGATGCAAACCGTTGAGGCTTCGGCTCATTTGCATTCTGAATCAAGTAACGAGGAACTTTTATCTATCAAAATGGTTTAGTCTTGGGAGGAAATGCGAACAAGAAAACCGCAGACTATTTACCAATAGATTTAGTGATTGAGATCTTGTGCCGAGTACCCGTAAGGAGTTTGATTGTGTTCAAGTGTGTATCCAAATCATGGAACAAACTAATTTCTCAGGTCTGTCTTCCGAGACTTTCTTCAAATGTTTGTGTTCTTAGATTTTACAGAGGAAGAACTCGTAGACTTTCTGATCAACTGTGTTTTTCTGGTACCTTGCCTGAGTTGAACTGTGCTGGTTACGTACCTAAAGGGGTAACGATCACCACAACATGTATCATCATGAAATTGACTGTTGTAATGGGTTGTCTCTATGTGAGGGCGCCTATGGTAGTCGTTATGTTGTGGTGAACGTAGTAACAAAGCAACGTTTTTCTATCCCCGAACCTCTGAAACTTCCTGGATGGAATTTTGCTGCCATAGTCTTTGATCCAGTCCAATCCAATGACTACAAAATTGTTCGACCTAATCCCTACTATGATATTCCAAGCCTGGACATATTTTCATCTGAAATTGGTAAATGGGTTAGAGCGACTGCAGTGGTGCGACTAAACCCAAAGATCAAAGAGTAAAAAAAAAGACCAAATTTTAGGTCGTGTGACGCAGTGGGTGGAGAGTATATTTGGTCGAGCGGATTATAAGTTACGCCGGGTGTGGGGCGAAACTTTATCCCCGAGAAAAAAAAAAAAAAAAAAAAAAAAAATTGGGGCGTTGAGCTCGGGATTTGTTCGCCCACCTGTGCGGGGGATTATATCAACGCCCAAAAACAATAAAAAAAAAAAAACGGCGAACATTATACCACCGCTGGTAGCTAACATTTTCCCGGTGTGAACATTTTATCACCTTGGTTTTGGGGCGAACATTATATCCCCGCCCGACTAAAATTTGGGTTTGGTCTTTGGTCCCGACCAAATATAGTCGCGCACTGTTCATTTAGTCTGGGATTTGGTCTTTGGTCCGTCCCACTACGCCTGGTTCACAGACCAAAAAAATGGGTATAGTCGCCCACTGCAGTCGCTCTTAGGCACGTAGTACCTGGAGATTGGGTTGAGCATTTATTTAACGAATTTGGTAGTCCCATGCTGGGGATTAAATGGGCTAAGGGGAACGTATACTTGGATGGGATCTTGTATTTATTAACTCGGGGTAAGCACCTTGTAAAGTTCGACCTCAAATCACTAGCAGTGTCAGCTGAAGTCATAAAAGTTCCATGTGGAGCCAATGGACATGGGTTGATTGGACATTCCAGAGGTATTTTGTACTATGTTAATTACGACAAAGAATTTAGATTATCAATGTGGCAGTTGAACTATCATAGCACAAGTGCAAGTATTTGGGTTTTGAGACATAGCATCTGTACAAATGATATGCTGGATAAAAATCCAGGTATCTTGCATACCATGAAGTTGAAGAATCGCCAACGCGGTCGCCTATTTGAGCCCTTCGGTATCCACCCATTTTCAGACATTATTTTTCTTGGTTTACAAGGAAGGATATATAGCTATCATCTCGAAAGCCATAAGTGTGAACATTTCTGGTGGACAACAAGATGTATGGATTGGCGCTATGATTTTGTTTACCCTGTCGCATATAATTATGTTAATGTGAAGGACTTTCGCAAGGCAGACTTGTTCCTGTAAGTATCAAAGATTCCTTTCCTAATGCATTATATGTTTTGCTTCTTGCTATCGTTCTGTACTTTTTAGTCTATTTGTCAATACTATCAGCTTTATTCTGAAGTGTTTTGCATGACACTTAGCTCTGTGATTTTACGTCATGTATGATGTTTCGATGGTGATATACGAATCCCTTTATCTTCAATGTTTCACTGACACATATATATCATGAATATTTTTCTGTAAGCTTCGTCTCTCTTTTTGTTTTGCTTTGCATTGAAGTGGTTGCAATCATGGTAGTTTCATCAATTTAGTATTCTTCCTAGTGTTTCACAGATCAGCTTTTAGAGATGTTGGTAAGCAAATGGTTCTGATGTAAATTAGATAATGACCATGTTTGGTGGAGCTTTTTCTGTAATGAAGTTGAGCATAAAAAAATTCAATTGAAATAATCCTTGCACAGGGGTTCCTTAATAGTCAAATTTTCCCTAAAAAATTAGGTTGTTCCTGTTAAGCTAAATTTTTCTGTCAAATGTTAAATTCCTGGCTCCTAAAAACAGAAAATCGCGGACTTTACATCTTTTATCATTAAGCTACCATATGCACGAGCCTGTTCCATCTTAAGCTACTATGTAATCTATTGCCCTGTATCTATCTAGTGATGTCCCTAGTTTTCTGTTGTTGTTTTGCTTATCTAACAAGAACTCAAAGAAGTACGTAATGTGCTGATATTATTTGTATTTTTACTTGGATTATATGGAAATTGATGTGTTTCCCTTATGTTTAAACTGCATAGAAACGATACAGCAAGGGATGTGAAATCGGGACACGTATCTGGTGATTTTGATGGCAAACAAGTATCTGGTCATGATGCAATAGATCAGAGGTGATTATAAAATTGACAGTAGCAGGATTGTATGAAGGTTCTATGAAGGTTCGAGTTTAGTATGCAAATGTGTTTTGAGGCATCCTTTCTACATCGGCAGTGTATTCCTGTGTTGGTTGGTCCTAATGGTGATGGTGATTGTTATATCTGGTCCATGAGTTTATGGTTAGATCCTTGAAAATCTGTTTATTGTATGTAATGTTGTTGCTCAACTGAGTAAATCATTTGTTTCCAATGTTTTTTTCTTTTTCTTTTTCGATACCAATGCTGTGAAAATGCAAACGAAAGATACTGTTAGGGTTCTAATACTTAAACAGATAAATTAAGACTTTTAATCCTTTGATTGGGGATCAACCACCTTAAATTGAATTGAATTATCTGGTGAGATACTTAGTTCTACAGAGAAGTTTTTATATATATAGCTTAGAGTTGGTCCGTATGATTGCAGGTAGTAATGCAGTAGATACAAATACAGTTTTTGTGAAGATTCTTCAACACTGTCATGAATATTCTAAGCCATTCATTGCTGAGATAGCAAGGTTGATGTTTATTGTGCAGCTGAGATGTGGTTTACTGGCATATTGGGAGACTCTAGGTGTGAAGTCATCAAGGATTACAGTTGATAGGCATGGTGAAAGCGATGTGCTACATTTTCTCTCGAAGGAGTTGAAATATCTTTGTCAGATCACTCGAGTTCCTCAAAAAAATATAAAGGAAGTTCAGTACCCATACGGACTTGTCTTTCCCAACTTTTATTCTGTTCATTATCTAGCTTATCATAATCAGTGGTGGAGAATTCCAGTTGCTACTGTTGAAGACAATGTTGAATTAAAGTTGACGATATACTTGAGATGGGAATCCAGTTGGCTGTCTACGTGCCTTTGGAACGTAGGAATTCATCATCTTGTGAGCTTCTCTGGTCAGGTGGCTATTACAAATGAGTCTGCAACAGTTCAAGCAGTGCTCACGGTGATTCAAATTCTGAATGTGTTGATATGGGATGATTACTTGTGGTGGAAAGTTACAGCAAGTTGTTATGCTAAGCTCAGCTGCGTACTGATGATATGGGTGTTCATAGATAAACTCGAGAAAATTTTTACTTCGTCAGAATTCCTTGTAACATGAGTGGGAGTTCAGGCCATAACTGTTGAATCTACTGGTCCATGGAGTGTGGGAAGCGTTAGCTGGATTTATAAATTTCAGGTTGTAGACCAACTGGTGGGACTGGAATGGAGGCCAACACAAGCTCAGTTGGATGTAGTCATGTTCATTTCAGGTTCTTGTGAGGTTGGAGATGGGAACTGGAATAATCCCGACTTTACACCAGGAATTCAGTGTATCGACCAGAACATGGAGGTGAGTAGCTGGACAACCTATGGGATACAACTATACTTGCAGTTCCTTTTATCTCGCAGTCAACACTACAAGCTGCTGAAGATCTCCACCACTGAGATCAACAGGCCAACAAAAAAGAGCGAAATATTGTTTCGTATATTGGGTTCCTGTGCAGTTTTCTGCATCACCTGGGTTATTAAGCACAATTATGAAACAGACAGTGGTGTACCTCCATCAGAAAAGAATGCGAGCTGTGTGTTAGTGGACAACCAGACAGCAACCAAATCAACCAACTTCTGTGGAGTTTCTCTAGTGCGTGACTGTACTTATACAGGCCAGGGTGATATGCTCTCGTCAGTGGGTTTTTTCCAGATTGTTGAGAACCGTATTCAACAGATGGAGAGCGACAAGCGCAAGGCAATGGAAGAAAATCAATTCAGTTCTAATCTCATCCTCGAGGACAAGGATCTCTTAGAGGGGTTGGTATTTGTCATGTCCCATATAGTAGTTAAGGGCACCCTTGGTATTGTTGGCTTGCTAACTCAGTGTGGGTAGCACATGCCCTTAGGTTGTGCCCTATTTAGTAGAGAGTTTGTATTCCTTCTTCAGTTTAATCGAATAGAATTATTGTTTTATGAATTTATCTCTTCCGCCTCTCTGAGGTTGGTTTTATCTTCAATTTCTACAGTGTAGATCCTGTAGGATTGAGCTTGATTATCCGTTTGTAGTGTAGATCACTACAATTGGTGTTTATTGTGCAGCTGAGATGTGGTTTACTGGCATATTGGGAACGGGTCGTGGCTAGGTTGAATGACTCACAGTGAGCATCTCTTGCACCGATCGCTCAATCACGATTTCGCACAAATGGAACTCGTAGGGCCGTTGATTTGGTGGAACTGAGGTTAGGTAGTAACTAATATGATGATCATGGGCCCTCTCTCGGGTGGAAGTGAGTTGGGCGTTGAAACACCGAAGGAAACTCTTCCAAGACTCTCGTAATTGGAGCAACAATATCATGTGAAGTAACGACACCCGATATAGAAGATAACCGACCAAACAAAACCGGTTCACCGCCGCGAAGTAGTTTCCTAAATGCTTTGCACGACATAAGAGATATACGAGCCGCATCTTCCTTGTGACCCACTAGTTCAATATCTTGTCCTCGATGCTGAAATTTAATCGTTAACTTCTTGAAATCAAACAACATTGGGCTCAATTCACGCATCCAATCCACACCTAAAACCATATCGCAGCCACCTATATCAAGAAGGTGCAGGTCATGAGAAAATGTGTGACCTTGCATAACCCATGTAAACCTAGGGCATTTGGCTTGACTCAGCATTTTGTTGCCATCTGCTACAGTGACTTGGAGAGTCTGAGTTGGTGTGATAGTGTAACCACACCGTTGTGCTGCTGAGGGGTTGAGAAAGCTGTGGGTGCTACCACTGTCTACCAGAATAGTCAACCCTTGTGTTTTAACTTGTCCTCGAAGCTTGATAGTGGTGTGGGAAATGTTACTAGCTAATGCATGAATCGATATTTCCATCTCTTCCTCCAATTCCACAATAGTAGGACTAGAGCCATCTTGCTATATCTTGACTTGTAGTCATTCCTCTTCATCGCCCACAATCATGTATAATCGTTGTTTGTTACACTTATGCCCTTTGGTGTAAAATTCATGCAGCTTGTAGCGAGCCCTTCTTTTTCACGCTTTGCTCGCATCTCGAGAATATGTAAGCTTCTCAGACGGTGGTAGCTTAGGGATGGTAGTGGGGCTAGTAACCGTTGGTGTAGTAACCAATGGAGTGAGAGCAGTCTGCTCGGGTGGAAGTAGACCGACCTTTACCTTGATAAGAAAACTTATTGGTAACCCTTGGCCGATTCTTAAGACCTTATCCATGATACATTCTTGTCTCCTAGCTAGGAAAATAGCCTGCTGTAATGTGGTAGGAGTGAACATTTGAACTACCATCCTTATATCTTCTTTAAGGCCACTAATAAAGCTATGAATGAAATACTCTTCAGTCAGAGATGGATTCTTAGCTAACATCAAGGCTTTTAATTCTTCAAAGTGTTCTTGATATTCTAAAATTGTATTAATCTGATCAAGTTTGTTAAATTCTCCTTCAACATTATCATTACCTAATTCCCGAAATCTAGTACATACATCTATAATGAAATCTTCCCAATAAAGAGAGCCTTTACCTGCTGACAGTCCTGAAACTGAGACATCGACTTTGCCATCCAAATATAGAGTAGCCATATGTACCTTTTGTTCATCATTCATCCGATTTAAGGAAGAAATATTTCTTGCACTTCCGAATCCAAGCTCTAGGGTTTGTGCCGTCAAAACGAGGAAAATCAACTTTAGGTCCGTACTAAATCTTCCCGAATTGAAATATTTCACCCGGTGATGATTTGGGATAACCTCGTGAGAATGAAAAGATTTGTACCCATGTGATTTGTTGGTCGTAAAGAATCGTATCCATCACCGCTTGCCTCTCATTTGGTTGTTATCCGGGAAATACAATAGATCTATCGAGAAGCTGGGCTTGTAATTTCTTGTCGATTGAAGTTTGGCTTCATGATTGAAGAAGTTGCAATTGATATCGATATCATCTTTCATCATCTTCATATCACCTTTACCGTGACTTCAATGATTTAACTTCATCACTTAAATCTTTCAATTCCACACTCAATTTCTTAGTTAAATCATCTAATAGCTTCAACTGCAAATCTTGCCATAATCAAACCAAAGATCGAACTTATTCGATACCAATTGTAGTGATCTACACTACAAACGATCGATAAAACTCAACCTACGGGATCTACTTGCAGATTTAAAGTAAACCTCAAAGAGGCAGAGAAGAACAAAAGCAAAACTCAAATTTCGATTGATTGCAAAACAGTGAAAGCATTTTCAACATATTAGGTTTTACAAATGGCACACGTTCGACCACACTCACACACTAACTAACTACTAAATACACTCAGTTTCTTAATAGGGGTTGCCCTCCTAACGGGGGGATATGACAGGTTCTAATACTTAAACAGATAAATTAAGACTTTTAATCCTTTGATTGGGGATCAACCACCTTAAATTGAATTGAATTTTTGATGAGATACTTAGTTCTATAGAGAAGCTTTATATATATAGCTTAGAGTTTGAAAACAGAAACAAAATCTATAAAAAAGAAATCACCAAGAAAGGAAAACAAAGCTAAATTAAGCAAGCTAGTATTTTAGGAAAGAGTAGGCAAGTAAGAGGTTGTTAGAGCCTTTATTGGTTAGAACCCACCAAGCGTTGGTATGCCAAATTGGTTGTCATATTTAGTTCCAAAACCCAGTCGCTATTATGTAAAGTCTGCTTAACTTCGATAGGTTAGACTAGAAATGATAGAAGTATTGTGCTCCAGCTTACTCACAAAGATCCTCGAAGATGGATTGAAGACAACAAAGACATCATCCTTAAACTTAGTTAGTAACTATGACTTGACTTGTTCCATATCTATCTTGTGTCTTTCAAGTCGTGTATATTGAAAACAAAACCGCAAATCATGATTACACTCGGTTAGACATAGTATTAAGGAATATAATACGAGGTTTATTGCTTAACCATTAAAACTTTGTATATAAGACATCGACATAATCGGTTGAATGATATTGTGATTATGTATGGGTATAAGGTGAAGATTTCATCCTAGGAAACAATGTTTTACATGTGTTTTAGGAAGTAAGTTCATAAACTTGTTTATGAATCGAAAAGGAAATCGCCAGCGTTATTGGGATTGTTATTCATTGCATATCTTGTGAACAACCGATATGTGTGATTTAGTATAACCGCTCATGACTTGTTTTGTGTTCTTGGTAAAACTATTCACAAAGGCCTGACTTATGTATTGGTATAAATTTTATTAGTGAAACCGATCTTAGTAAAGAGGTGCAAAAGACATCACAAAGGGGAACCGATCCTTGTATGGGGTACAACAAGGTTTATAGGCAAAGGGGAACCGATCCTATGGACATGTGCAACACGTTTTTAGCCAAGGGGAACCGATCCTATGGACATGTGCAACACATATAAGTTAGATACCATATATATTTTGGGAACCGATCCTAGTACCTAGTCAACCGAATTTTGGAAAGCTAGTGTGCCATGTACAGTACTCACATGGAAGATAGAACCGAAACTTGTTTGGTAGAACCGTTAAACCCATGATTGTGATTGAATGTTTGTTTGATCAATCACATAGTTCTTGAAAGTCAGATGAACCAATTCTAAACTTTTTTGGAAGTGTGGCAAATTGGTTTCAAGGTTGTAAGTGTGAAAGAGAACTTACAAAGTAAGGATGTCGACATACTTTGAACACGTCTTGGAATGTTTATTTCTTTAATTGTTCAAAGTTATTCCTTAATAGCTAAGGGAAGAGAATCCCATGATCGAAACATAAGTAAGTTAACAATCTTTTAATTAAGGTTATTAATTTCATTTTTAGAAATATAAAAATTAGTAATGTGCATTTACTAATTAGATTTTCCGAGAGATTTCGATCATTATTTTTGACGTAGCATTCCGGGAATTATGGAAACCCTAATTTGTGCTTTAATGAATATCTTGAGAATATTTTGGTTTTTTGGAAATTCCTTGGTGTCCAAACTTTCTTGTCTATAAATACTTGAAGTTTGCCTTCTTGCAAACTAATCCTTCTTAACATGAGACTTCCTCTTTTTGTGTTGTTACTGTGTATCGCTTTATTTGGAGAGGAGAGTAACCTAATTGAAGCAAATCTCTTACTACGCTCGGTTTAAAGTCTTTTTGGGATCGAGAAGCTCGTTAGTACCGTTGGTGAAACTAAGATAATTGCAGTTATCTTTTGTTTTCGATTGATTTGATTGACTAACGATTGTTGAATCTTTGATTGCACCTAGTTTGGTTATTCTTGAGAACCTTATCTTGATATAAGGCTCACTCAAACTAGATCAAGGATTTAACGTTTACACGGATCTAAGTTTTTTTAGATCCTCAAGATAGATTCATTGATTTGCCATTGTTAATGAGACTCGGGTTGCGTGCACAAATCAATAAGGAATCAAGTTTATTTTTACAGATTGTTACTTTGAAGATTAAATCGAAGATTGAAGACTTTGAAGATTCGAAGAAGAAGTTGTTGTGAATCATTAAGAAGATATACTAGATCTAGTCCTAAAGAGAACGTTTGTTCGCTAGGATATTGGGTATCAAATATCTAATGAGAACTTCGGTTTGCTAGATATTATCAAAACAAGAATAGTTGAAGGCGAGTAACTAGGATTTTAGTTTACTTAGTATAGTCTACAATTGGTTGCGAGGTTTACTTTTTGTAGCGTCTTAATTCATTGAGTATTCAAATCGACTAGGTCCCGGGGTTTTTCTCAAGATTGTAGTTTTCCTCGTTAACAAAATTGGTGTGTGCTTTACTTATTTCCGCATTATAATTATTTATATTATAATTAAAGTAATTACACTTGTATGTTAACTAGCACTTGATATTTATCTTATAAGGTTTTACTATTATCAATTGAACACTTTGTTGTTGTATTGTCTCATTTCATATCCATAGACGATCACACAAAGTGTATTGGATTTCTCACTTATCTCGATATAATTATTCACGTGTTAGGCACTGCTCGACCAACCCTATTTCAAGTGGACATTGTGTTGAAATATTCCTTGAGTGATTGTTGCTCCAAGAGGTTTATACACGGTGGGTCTTGTATAGGTTGTGATCAAAATAAAAGATTGTGGTGTATTTGGGTACCCTCGTATTTTCAATTGGTATCAGAAAGGTGCAAACACCTAAAAGATCTAACAATCTGTGTTTGGCGTGATCCAATCTATAATGATTTTGAATCAAATGGTTGATTCGGGTTAACGTACCTCCAGTGGTTTGATGGCTCAAATTATCAATGGTGGAAAATGGCTATGCGGTCTTTTCTTCAATCTCATGACTTTAACACTTGGGTTTTAGTTATTAATGGGTATGAACACCAAAAAGTCTTTTGGTTAACAACTCAACCAATGAGTTTAGACTAAAGGAATTGAAAGAATTCAATAATGAAGAAAAATTGCTTTCAAGCAAAATTCTTATGGATTAAAACCCATTATCATGTCAGAATCTCAGACCTCCATCATCATGTAACCATGTGTAAAACATCAAAGGAGGCTCCTGGATATTCTTAATATCGTATTTGAATGGAATGCCTTTGAAAAAAAAAGAAGCTAGGCTCAAAACCCTATCTTCTAAATGGGAAAAACATTCGTATGGATGAAGACGATACCTTTGATGAGTTTGATCAAAAACTCTGAAATAGTGAATACCTTTTACGCTTTAGGTAAAACTCTAAGGTCTTTGCCAAAAAGATACGAATCTTAAAAACATGCCATCATGGAAGCAAATGATCTTTCCACGCTATCTAGAAGCGCTCTAGTTGGTAAATTAAAGATATTTGACCTGGAATACCAATTCAAGAATGAAGAAGGTATTATCCTTAAAGTCAGAATTCAAGACTTGTTCTTAGGATACAAAGCGAAAATTGTAGTTGTAACGACAATTTATAAAGTTATTAAGACAAAAAGAAAAGTTTTTTATCCTTCTCAAAAATCACAAAATTTGTAAAGAATTAAAGAACAAAATAATTGTGATAGCTCTAATTGTTCCAAGGATCAAGAAAACAAAGCTTTTCATGCAAATTGTTGAATGCACACTAAAAGGATCCGAAGTAACTTTAGAATCAAAGGCACTTGAATGTGATAAACTTTGCAAAGAGAATGAAAGTCTTAAAAGGAACTTGATATTCTATATAAGGATATAGAACGTGTAAGCAATGGTCAAACTTATCTTCAAGTCTTAAAAAGAATTTTTAAAACAAAAGGTGATGATCTAAAAGATCCAGAGCAAGTGGCACTCGACTGTGATCTTCTTGAAGAAAATGAAAGAGTTGAAAGGAACTTGATGAATTGAAAACGATATAGAGATTATGATCTTGGTAATTATCTTGAATGCATGAAATATTCTAGAGCAAATCGAAGAAAGTCGTGATCGAAGTGAAACTATATTGACGTAGTTGGAGAATCTAAAGAACACCTAAGGTAAGTTATTCTACCGAATCCAAAATAGATTATAAAAGTTCAAATTGATAAAATTAAGGTTGATTTAGATAATGCTCCGAGAAAAAATAAAAATGTTGGAGAAAGAGAATATGAGTCTAAGCGGACTTGAAAAAGTTCGATAGTAGCAAAAAACAACTTGACTCAATGTTGAAGTCAACTAAAGTTCCTCGTGACACTCGAAGATGGGATACAAAGGTAAACAAACTTTGAATGCTAAAGGGAGATAATGTTTGTAAAGCCTAAAGACCTGGCCGAAGAAATTGCTTAAAAATTGCACAAAAGATTGCTCTTCCTTAAAAGAAAATCAACACCTTAAATCTTCGCAAAAGATGGAAAAGGTAAATTCCGTCAAACTCCAATACAAATGGATCCACAACAAGGTAACACTAAGCCTCATATTTCGTATGTTACTAAGCATTGCTCTTATTGTGGAAATAAAGGACATTTGAAAGGGGTGAAAGATTCAATAAAAGAAATGAGAAAGCCATAGATGCACGTGTTTCCGCAAAATTGCCAAAATCAACAATACTTCTCGTGCTAAATCGGGGACATCATTGTCCTAAAATGAGCAAAAGAATTTTTGTAATGATAGTTCAAAGTTTCTTGTCAGGCTCTACAAAAGTTTTCTCACATTATCGCCAAACAATAAAAGAAAGAGATAACTTTGTAAAGGGCAGATCGATGTTCCAAATTGAGAAAGGATCTTAGAGTTTTCCCATTTCGGTTACCTTAATGTTTCTCAAGAGATTCATCTTGGATTTCGGGAGGAAATAATAGGAAAGAACAAAGATGCTCTGTAAAACCCATTTCTAAATGGATTCCAAAGTTTTCTAAAGACAGCCGGGAAGGTATCAAAAGATAGTCACAATGATGACACTCGTATGATTAGTTTCAATACTCATGACATTCAATATTGTGTTAAACGTTCTTGATCAAATGAATGTAGCTCCATGTTGTCATCGTTATATGAGATAATTAGGTCTCATATCGGTTACCTTTTTATGATTTTGTGACTTTTGATTTAGCTAATTTGATATCTAACCTTTTGGG
The DNA here is from genome assembly GCA_023531295.1 of Papaver armeniacum. Classification (NCBI taxonomy): domain Eukaryota; kingdom Viridiplantae; phylum Streptophyta; class Magnoliopsida; order Ranunculales; family Papaveraceae; genus Papaver; species Papaver armeniacum. The sequence goes on from JAJJWW010009491.1 coordinate 163,289, forward strand.
TTTCTTAATCAAATAATCATAAAAGGATGATGACAATTAATCCCATATGTGATCATGATTATACTATTATCAATTTATTTTTCATAAGTTGTGTATATAGTATACATATGAGTTTTTGGTATTAGCTTATTACTATTTGCACGTAATAGTTAAAACCACTTCAACCTTCTCCGGTAAAGTTGTTGTTATTCTTTTGTTTTGCATAAGGATGATTAACATAATGACATTTCGATATAATTCTCCATGGAAGAAGATGCAAACATATTGGAGAAGAGGATGCGAGCTTGAGGTAATAATCTTGTTAGTTAATTGTTTTCTGTTTAAGAAAAGCTTTGATTTTATTTCATATATATTTATTGCTTTTGCTTAACAAAATTTAGACACAATTGATGTTTATTCCATGATGTATGTGTGGATGTGTGTGATTCAATTGGTTCCGATTAAGAAAAACTATTGTTATCTTGCTTTATTGTGTGGTATCAATTGTTTAGGCTTACAAAATTTCGGTGCAATTGGGGTGTTTTTAATGTATGTTGTTCAATTGCTTCTCGTTGAGGTGAATAATTATGCAAGTTGATTTATGTTGGTTTGTATGAATTATTTATGTCTTAACGAAATAAAAGGTTTACGGATGAGTTGTTTAGTCCAATTCGATTTGGATAAGAGAAACTAAGCAATTCGATCTTAGTTAGACTTATCGAAAGTGAGGTTTTGGTTATTCAAGTCTAATTGAATGCCTTAACAAAAAATGCTAGTTAACTAACCTAGTACTTGTTTTGTTTAAAATTGAAAGGTCTAAGTTTATGGATAATTAGAACCTGATGAGAAAAATAGAGTTATCTTTATTTTGGTCTTATCGAATTAAGCGATTGTTTTTGTGCCAAATCGGTTTAGCAAAGGACTAAGGTGCTTAGTTGATTTTTGATTTGCTAAACTAAAATGGAAAAATTGTTTCGGACAATTGTTTCCTCGTAACATATCAAAATAAAACTACTTATAGTTTCGGTTTTGATATTGGTTATCGTAACATGGTGTGTGGAAACCCTTGTGCCTAACTCTACAGGTTTGCAAGTCTATTTTGAGATTTGTAAGAATATTTTCGTGTTGTCCTTTATGTTTCGTTTCTTTGTCATTTTGTGACAAAAAGGGGGAGAAATATACGGAGTAAAACAAGTGATATTAGCATTGATTTTATATTGATTGGTATCGCTAAGGAAAGAACATTGGTGCTTAAACGTTTTATCTAAACGAAAGGTGAAAGCACGGTAAGGGGGAGTAACATATCATATGAATTGGTATAACAAAGACGTGCGATTTAACAAAGCTAATACTCTTTTTCTTTTTTATTATAATGTCAACAACTATGATTTATTTTTGAATATCTCCAGTGTTCTTGTCTTTGTTGAAATGTGAATTTAGCGTATGTAGAATGAGTTATTTTTGTAATTCGTTTATCTCCATATGTAATAGAGTTTTGTCACTAAATTGACAAAGGGGAGATTGTTGTGAGCACCTTTTCTAACAACCCACCAAGCGTTGGTATGTCTAGATTGGTTGTCATATTTAGTTCCAAAACTCGAGTCGCTATTATGTAAACTACCAATCAACTTCTATGGGTTAGAATAGAAATGATAGAAGTTTTGTGCTCCAGGTTATCACAAAGATCCAAGATGGATTGAAGACAATAAAGACATCATCCTTCAACTTGAGGTTAGTAACTATGACTTGACTTGTTCCATATCTATCTTGTGTCTTTCAAGTCGTGTATATTGAAAACAAAACCAAAGCATGATTACACTACGGTTAAACATAGTATTAAGGAATATATACGAGGTTTATTGCTTAACCATTAAACTTTGTATATAAGACATCAGCATAATCGGTTGAATGCTATTGTGATTATGTATGAATATAAGGTGAAGATTTCATCCCAGTGAAACAATGTTTTACATGTGTTTTAAGGAGTAAGTTCATAAACTTGTTTATGAATCGAAAAGGAAATCGCCGGGCGTTATTGGGATTGTTATTCATTGCATATCTTGTGAACAACCAATATGTGTGATTTAGTATAACCACTCATGACTTGTTTGTGTTCTTGGTAAAACTATTCACAAAGGCCTCACTTATGTATTGTATGACTTTTATTAAAGAAACCGATCTTAAGTAATCACCTGAGATGGTATGATCGGGTTTGTGATTTTATGTAACGACCAAATATGGGAAAGGGAACCGATCCTAGTAAGAGGTGCAGTACATCACAAAGGGGAATCGATCCTTGTATGAGGTGCAGCAAGGTTTATAGCAGAAAGGGAAACCGATCCTATGGACATGTGCAACACGTTTTTAGGCAAAAGGGGGACCGATCCTATGGACATGTGCAACACATATAAGTTAGATACCATATATATATGTGGGAACTGATCCTAGTACCTGTCCAACAATTTTGGAAAGCTAGACTTTGAATATACATGGAAGGTAGGGCAGAAACTTGTTTAGTCAAGCCGATTAAACAAACACATGATTGTGATTGAATATTTGTTTGATCAATCGCATAGTTCTTGAAAATTATAAACCAATAAACTTGTTTGGAAGTGTATTATTCGGTTTCAAGGTTGTAAGTGTGAAAGAGAATTTACAAAGTAAGGATGTCGACATACTTTGAACACGTCTTTGTGAATGTTTATTTATTTAATTGTTCAAAGTTATTCCTTAATAGCTAGGGGGAAGAGAATCCCGGGATCGAAACATAAGTAAGTTAAGAATCTTTTAATTAAGGTTATTAATTTCATTTTGTAGGGAAATATAAGAATTAGTAATGTGCATTTACTAATTAGATTTTCCGAGGAGATTTCGATCATTATTTTCGGGACAGCATTTCCAGGGAATTATGGAAACCGAATTTGTGCTTTAATGAATATCTTGAGAATATTTTCGGTTTTGGAAATTCCTTGGTGTCCAAACTTTCTTGTATAAAATACTTGAAGTTTGCATTTCTTAAACTAATCCTTTAACACCAAACTTCTCTTTTTTATTATTTATTCTTGTATAGCCGCTTATTCGGAGATGAGAGTAACCTAATTAGGTAGAAATCTCTTACGCCTCAGCTTTAAAGTCTTCTTTGGGATTGAGAAGCTCTATTAGTACCGATTGGTGGGAAACTAGATAATTGCGGTTTATCTTTGTTTTTCGATTGATTTGATTGACTAACGGTTGTTGAATCTTTGATTGCACCTAGTTTAGTTATTCTTGAGAACCTTCTCTTCTCGATATAAGGCTCACTCAAACTAGATCAAGGATTTAAGTTTTTACGGATCTAAGTTTTTCTAGATCCATAATATAGATCATTGATTTTCCATTGTTAACTGCAGACTCGTTCGTGCGACAAATCAATAAGGAATCAAGTTTGTTTTCATGATTGTTACTTTGAAGATTAAATCAAAAAGATTGAAGACTTTGAAGATTTGAAGAAGAAGTTGTTGTGAATCATTAAGAAGATATACTAGATCTAGTCCTAAATAGAACGTCCTGCTTCGCTTAGGATATTGGGTATCAAATATCTATTGAGAACTTTCGGGTTCGCTAGATATTATCAAAAAGAATCTTCTTGGTGATAATAGGATTTTAGTTTACTTAGTATATTCACACGAGAAGTTGCAGGTTTACTTTTTGTAGCGTCTTAATTCATTGAGTACCCAAACTGGACTAGGTCCTGGGGGTTTTTCTCTGATTAGTTTTCCTCGTTAACAAAATTCTAGTGTGTGCTTTACTTTATTTCCGCATTATAATTGTTTTATATTATAATTAAAGTAATTACACTTGTATGTTAACTAGGCACTTGATATTTATCTTATAGGTTTTTCTTATTATCAAGTAAACACTTTGTTGTTGTATTGTCTCGATTTCATATCCATGCACGATCACACAAAGTGTATTGGATTTCTCCACTTGTCCGATATAATTATTCATGTGTTAGGCCAGTTCGGACTAACCCTATTTCAAGTGGACATTGT